>JARYGA010008594.1:0-44399 GCA_030545235.1 Helianthus tuberosus
GGAACCGGTGTAATGTTGATTTCAAATGGGTCTTCTTTTATTAGCGAGGTTTGATTATTAGTTAACTTAACGCTTACCGTTTCGTCAATTTTAGTGTTAGTTTTTAACTCTTTTAAAAACTTAGCATGAGTTGGAACTAAACAATGATTTTCAAAAGAAGGTGACAAGAGATTAATTTCTTCAAAATTAGACTCTTCTTGAATTTTAACGTTGTCGGACTCACCTTTTTCGTTGTTTAACTCATGTGTCAGTTCTTCACTTATTTGTTCTTCCATTTTTACACTTTCAATTATCTCTTCTTTATTTAATTCTTCTCTTACGCGGGACTCCTCTTCCCTTGCGCGAGATTCTTTTATATAGCGCTCGATAACTTTAAGGTGTTCTAATATCCTATCGGTCACTTCGGTTATAGAAAAAGGATGGGGACTTTCAAAGCTTGAATCTGGTTGTTCGATCCTTTGTTCCTCATAATACCCATATGAAGTAGATGGTTCACACCATTGTTCTTAATTGTAAGCATATGATGGATAAGGGTCGTAATTTTGTTCTTCATAATACTCACATGAGGTGGGTTGTTCACGCCATGGTTCCTCATAGTAAGCATATGGAGGTTGCGGCTCATATCTTGGTTCCTCAAAGTATGAGTAAGAAGGCTCATACCTTGGTTCATCAAAATATGAGTATGAGGGAGAAGGTTCATACCTTTGGTCTTCATAGGATGTGTATGAAGTTGATGGCTCGTACATGGGCTCCTCATAGTAGATGTATGAAGTGGATGGTTGATATAAGTTACAATATTGGACCGAGTGCGGATCACCACAATTAGTGCAATAGTTACTCCTATAATCATCCTCCTCATAGGTGTAGTTGTAACCTCCTGAGTATTGATCCATAAGAATCACTCAGCAGACCACAACCAAGTCTCGAGACCAGAAAACAAAAATAAAAACGGAAACAGAGGCTGGACACGGCCGCGTGTTCAGTGGACACGGCCCCGTGTTCAGGTTCTGTATCTGGGCGTTTTAATTAAATTTACTGATTTCGTTGAGCACGGGGCGTGTTCAGTGAGCACGGCCACGTGTTCAGTTTCTGTTACTGGGTGTTTTATGAGAAATATGCAGCACGGCCCCGTGTTCAGTGAGCACGCCCGTGTTCAGGTTACTGTAAATGCAAAACTAAACTAAAATGCAGAAAAATGTGCGCGCATTTTGAAAAGGTTTTGAAAAACTGATTAGGCCGTTGATTTTAAGCTTTCTTAAAGTCCTTATGTCCCCGGCAACGGCGCCAAAAACTTGATGCGTGTGAAGTGTGTTATGGTTTTAATGTTTATTTTAAGCCCTTTTACACTTTTTAGCCAAGTTTTAAATTTATAAAACATGATATTTACTAACACTAAACACACATATGGGCAAGTGCACCCATCGTGAGCGTAGTATAGTGTTGGCAAGATACCGAGGTCGTCCAAGGACACAAGAGCTTTTAGTACCGGTTTATCCTCAACGTCTAATCAAATCAAAAGGTTAGAAAAAGGTTTTAAACTAGAAAAATAAAAACTAACTAAAATGCTGAAAAATAAAATAAAAGAAAAACAGATAGACAAGATGAATCACTTGGCTCCGACTCGTGTATAGTGTAACCTTTGATTATTTCCGCACTTTTGCACTTTTTAAGAGATTATCTTAGTTATTGTAGTAGGCCCTTCTTTTGAAGGTGACGTTACCCTCAACCCAGTAGTTTGAGTCAGCAAGGATACATCCTAAAGGGTCGGATTATTGAAAGATAATTAATTAAGTTATTAATGCATATTATGGTAGGCCCCTCTTTTGAAGGTGACCTTACCCTCGGCTAAGTAGTCTGAGTCAGCAGGGATAGAGTCCTAAGTAGTCGGGTTAAAGTATTAATAGTAGCTTACATGTGAGGGGATCAAAGAGTTTGGACCCCCGCCATCCAATACCGGTAAGTATTGAAGGAGGTCCTACTAAATTTGACCCAGGTCCTTGCAGGATCTATACACTGAACAAGGCAAGACTCTTACCAAACAGTTCCCTTAACCCCCGACCAGGTAGCCAACATACCTCCATATAGACCATGGAGATACGAATGGTGAAAATCTTTTATTTTATATAGACAGTAAAATAATGCCAAGACACCACGGACAAACGATAAGGAAGAATCACCTTCAACATAAGAAACTAGTTATTAAAGTCATTAATACATAACCAAGTAAAAAGTGCGAAAAGATTAAAAATAAAAAGTATTACACTAGACACTTGTCTTCACTAAGTGATGTAAGAGACTTAGGCAAACATGGCCTTTGATTGTCAAGAACTCTTACGATCAATCTTGGATCCCGAGATGACTCACACACTCTATGATGGACAATGGATGATGGTGGTGTGATGGTGGTGGGTGGTGGGTGAAGTGTGAGAGAGGTGGTGTGCCAAGGGATGGTTTGCAAATGAGCCAAGCACCCCTATTTATAGGCTGAACAGTAGCTCGGGCATAGCCCCGTGTACATTGGGCACGGCCCCATGTCCAACATCCTTCTCTGTCTTCATTAATTGCTCTTGTCTGCTTTAGTTGACCACGACCCCGTATCCGCTGGGCACGACCCCGTGTGCAGAAGCGTATCTGTACTATCAAGATTTACCTGGATTCTGCGAATCTTATAGTTGACCACGGCCCCGTGTCCGCTGAGCACGGCCCCGTGGTGGGCGATAGAAGCTTCTACAGCTTTGTCTTTTATGCTGACACTTGGGCACGCCCCCGTGTTCACTGAGCACGGGGCGTGTTCAGCCTTCTGTTCTTTTGTTTTGCTTTGCTTGGGAAGATGCTGTCGAGGAGGTCGGGCATGCCACGTTTATTCCTTTTCTTGTATTTATGTTAGATTTAGCTGCCTTTTTGCTTCTTTTGTTAATTTGAGCTCATTTAATCCTGAAAATACAAAAGGAAGACAAAAACACACTTTTTCCAACATTAGTACTAAAAAATGGTTGGTTTTATGCCACAATTGATGTAATTTATATGTTGCATTTTGTGCACATCAAGCTGTTTCCTATTTCATGCGAAATACCCCAAAATCCTAATATCTCGTACTTCGTGCCCTGATATATACAATCTAATACAAGACTCGATACAAGACGAAGTCAACAGACATATGCACTAACAGACTCCCCCTTGGATGTTGACGAAGTCTTCAGTGTCGAGTCTTCAATCTTCAGTCTTTATCAGTCTTCTCATTCTCTCCAAAGTATCTAACAGTGTAAAGCATCCTTAATTCTCTCTTTTCTTTATCAACTAATCTCCCCCTTGAATGTTGATCTTTCTAATACTCTTGATCAGATCTCTTGATTCCTTAAGTTCATTTGCATCAACAGTACCAAGATCATAACCTAGCTCACACTCTGACCAGGTTTAATCACTAGAACCTGCACACATCTCTACATCACAAGAAATTTCACAAATTTTTAAAATTTGACAAATTTATATATCACTTGCAGATATTAATCAATCAATAAATGATTTTACAATGTTAATCTCTGATGAACCACTTGTAAAAATATCAATTCAAACACATTTTTCATCTTAAACATCTCAAACAAACTCTCCCAAACCTTTTGTCGTCATGTTTAACACTTGGAATTTTGAAAATCAGCTCTCCAACAACAGTTGTCGAAAATCTTTTTGTATTTTTTAAAATTTTATGCTAAAACACACTGAAAATCTTTTTGGATTTTTGTATTTAATGAATTGCAGTAAAGAAATATTTACAGACAATATTTTTGTGAGTTTGTGTAAGAGGATCATATCAGTTTCTGAGACAAATCACCAACATCGTTAAGCTATAAACATTTTAAGTTCTAAACGATTCACTTAGATTGTCAGTATACTGATCCACTTAAATTTTCACACAAATTTCAACTGTTTCGAGATACGAGATTAGTGTTTTAGAGACTTAAAATTATTCGCGTGTCCCACCTCAGAATATACTCCCGTATCCAGATCCTAATATTCAGTCTTACAGGTGAGTATACCTAGATAATATCTGTAAAGGGTTAAATGCGAGGGCCATGAGAGCTCAGGCTATTGCTTCCGCAAAATCAGAGAGATGATGGCTTCGACTTTAAGGTGTGTTCCCTTTAGAGAATCTTTTCTTCAACAACACATGATTAGCATTTTTCAATGTTTCATCATTTTTTATGCTGAGGGTGGTGCCATATTTCAAGCAAGAGAAAAATATTATACGGGGACTAGGCCATTGCTTCCGCAAAATCAGAAGTCCCGGGATAATACCCCAGATATCACTAAGCATAAAGACCTAGTATCTCAAAAAGAGGGACCTTTCAAACAAGATTTCGGGGGTTACCCATATATCCGAGAGATGTTCCCCACGAAATAAGTAAGTTTGATATTTAGGTTTATATCTAGACACAATCTACTAAATGTGCAAAAACCTACTGGTACATCATCAGTGAGACCGTTTATCATATTTTGACTTTCCAATTCTCTAGCATGCTGTGAATGTCCACTAATGTACTATCATTTCCTCTTTTCTCAACAAAACTCATTTTTGAATTTTATCATGTTTTTGACATTTTTAATTTTTCAAATGTTTTTGGATTTTCTGAAAATTCTTACTCACCCTAAAATTCAAAACCATTTCAAGAAAATATGAAAACAAACTGTACAAACAAAATGACAACTGATGTGAATTGCTTCAAATCGCCATCCACTTGGCATAAACAATCAGAACTCCCCCTGACAACAAACTATTTTCCCATTATGATTTCAAAACACTTAAGTTTGTTTTAATCAAATGATTTTTCCGGAAAATTAGTTTTGTTGGAGTTTCATAAAACCACTTGTAGGTTAGGGGATCAATTCATCACTTTGTTCTTTCATCTTTAACCTTTTGAAAAATATGACAGTTTTAATTTTAATAATCAAATACCACTTGTAGGAAATTAGGTACAACTTAATGTCCCTGATTCACCACTTGTAAGTTTTCACAAACACACAAAATTCAAGAATAATGCCGATTCCTGCTCCATGATTACCAACTTGGAAGCTCCGGCAAGTCAGGATTTTTACATATGAAAAACAGACATCCAAGCTTGACCAAACTTGGATGTGACCTCTTCAGTTTCTTTCGGGGTGTATGTTGCCTTCTTTGTTTCATAAAAATCTTTTACCCCTTTCACTTTCCCATCGATCATCTTTCCAAAAATCTTTTTCACATTTTCATTAAAAACTTTTTCAACATCAAATTCTTTCTTTTCAGAATAGAATTGATTTGAAATCTCAACCTTACCAACTTTTTGTTTAAAATTTTCAGCTCGCAATGGTGGAAAGTTGACATCATCCATTGGCGGTACTGACGTTTCTATTTTTAGCTCAACTTGTGGCTCCTTTGATTTTGACGAATCAGATTCATCACAAGATTTCACATCAGATTTCTTAACAATCCACTTTTGGTTGTCAAGATTTACTCTTCTCTTGTAAAACATTTTCGAACATTCACCAACTTCATATGTTGAGTTTTTTAAAACTTTGAATTTTTCAGTTGGTGGTTCGGTTTTATCAACAATCTTTTCTTTGAGTTTAGAAACAACTTCCTGTTTTGTGTTGGTTGCTTTTGGACAGTTCCAGGCAATGTGACCAACTTCTTGACATCGATAACAGGTTCTTGTCTCTTTTCTGTAAGAAACTCCATTCTTCTCAAACTTTTGTTTTTCTTCAAAGAACTCTTTTTTTGACTGCTTCCAGAATGAGCTCTTTTCTTCTTCCTCCGAACTTGCTCCTGAAACAAATACAGTTTTTGGTTTATAAGTTTTCTCATTTTTATTATTTTTCGGTGGAATAAAACCCAAACCCTTCTTTTTGAAATTACCGTTATGGTTTGGTTTCTTTCGATAACCTGAACCAGAACTGTAACCCTTTTTCTTGTTTAATCTTTGTTGAACTCTTGAGGTGTAAGGTCTTGGTTTTTCAGAAAGATTTACATCTTTTGTTTCAAAAATATTAATTTCTGTTAGTTTGAAAACCTTGTTAATCATTTCATTTTTAACACCTCTTATTGGAAATTCCTCATTAGAATATAATTTGTCTGAATCATTCAAAGTATATGCCACTTTGATTGGTTTATCATTCAAATTAGATTTTGATAACAAGAATTCTTTATTATAAATCCTTTTGACCGACGTCTTAAAATTGTCAACTGATGAACTCGAACTCTCGGATTCGGACTTTGACTCTGACTCCGCATCTTTATCCAACACCTGATCGACCACTTTCTTTATTAACTCAGACTCATGATCAGTGTCAGACGATGTGAATGTGACGTCAATGTTTTCTGGTAAATCATCGGTTGTTTCGGACTTTAACTTTATATTGACAGCCTTTTTGACTTGCTCCTCATTTGGTTTTCTGGGAGAATAACCTTCCCAGATCGGAGGTGGACACTTGTTATAATTTGCACTTTGTTTCTTACCAGTATCCTTCTCTTCAGGCTTCTTGTCTTGAAATGCTTCAAAACCTGCAACAGTTGGATAAATTCGATCAATCAAATAATCAGAACTAGAATAGCTTTGCAGTAATCGTCCGATTCTTTCATTTTCTATCTTTTCTGTCTCCAACTCCTGCTTCAACTTGGCACATTCTTCAATATAGTGATTGATAGCCTTCTGCTTAGTCATCATCACAGCATTCATCATAGTTAAAGCATCTTCTCTTTCTGAATTTGTCTTTTGCAGACCATTCACTGTTCTATTCAACACATCATACGATTCTTTCACATAATTAAGATCGAACAGTAATTTTTCTTTCATCTTATCTTGATCACTCAATTTCTCCTCTTTCTCTTCACATTGCTTACATGATTCCAAACACTTTAGACAAGGTTTGATGACTTCAACAATTTTTTCAACTTCAATTATCTTCTCTTCTTCAACCATCGTCTCAGCAACTTTAACTTCTTCACTTAGTTCAGAAATCTTTTCCTGAGCAACACTCTCACTTTTCACCTTTTTCTTTTCTTTTGCTGCTCGTTTCTCCTTCAGCTTCTTCAATCTATCTGCAAAGTAAAATTCAAAACTTTCAGGAGATAATACAGATTTTCCAATATTTATTTGAGTTTCTTCTTCATCATCACTGTTATCTGATGATGGTTGATCAAAGACTGTTGTCTTTTCTGAACTATCATCTGAAGAAACAAACTCTCCATCTTGACTCTTCTCGTCATCAACAAACACTTTCATCCATTCCTTCATCAAATCTGGTTCTTGAACTATTTGTGCAATTAATGCAACTGTTTTTGAATCAGGTGGAATATATTTGGCCCAACTGAACCCTTCTGCTACTTTTTCATCATCTTGATCAATTATGCCAAAATAAGCTTTCTTGTTCGACTCTTCGATTGCCTTCTTAGCATGTGCAGTTTGTGGTTCTTGTTGTTGATACGGTTGATGAGCAACTTGTTGATATATGGCTTTTCGATAATAATCATTATTTCCAAATGGATTCTGTGCTCCACTTGCTTCTCGATTTTTACATTCCCTCTTGAAATGTCCTTTCTCCCTGCATCGAAAACAAGTAACTTTAGATTTATCAAAACCTAAAGTAGAAACATTAGCATCCCTAAAATCATATCTTCCTGTAATCATCTTAAATTTTTCAGCTCTTCTTAAAACACTCGCTAAACACCATTTTATATCCATAAGTTCCATTTCTTCTGCACCTATCTGATCGTAATCCTCTTTCGTCAGCATAGGGTTTCCGATCCTTCCTGCAACCAATCCTTCATATGATTCTAACACAGTAGCAAGTAATGATATGTGGCTTTTAGCAACCTCTTCAGAGAAATTTTGACCGTTCTGAAGATGTAACACAATGTTGCAGTGTAATACATGTCCATTATTGTTGTTTGAGCTTTGGAACTGATTAATTGAAGTTAAAGATTTAGGATTAACACTTGGATATGAAGAAAATCCACTGCTGATGTTAGAACTTTGATTGACTGATCCAGGTGAATTTTCTGCACTAAAAGCAGTTTGGACTTTCGTACTTGCTTCAACATCCTGGACACTTCCTTTATAGTACATCTTAATGTCTTGTTGACCACTTGGATTGTTCATCCTAGCAATCCTTTGCTGCTCAAGATCTTGTCCTTCAATCTTTTCGATGAACTGAGAAATTGTCAAGCCATCATATTCTCCAGTATTCTTTAATATCATCAAAAATGTACCCCATTCTTTTTGAGGTAAAGCATCAGCCAATTTGTCGACCCATTCTTCTCGTTCTTTAGTTATCTCTAACAAAGACATTGAACGAACTAAGAGACAATATCTTTCAATCAATTTCTTGGTATTTTCACCCGGCAAACTTGTAAACAGATCAAATTCTTTCTTTAACAATGATTTCTTATTCCGGATCATCTTCTCACTTCCCTCAAATTTAACTCGAAGTGCTTCCCAAATTGAACGTGAAGTATTATCATGTTGAAGTAATATGAAGATGTCTTCTTTAATAGCTTGCTGGAGTAAAGTGATCATCATCTTTTCTGCTTTATACATGTCTCTTTCTTTGTCCGAAAATTCAGAAATAGTTTTGATAACTCCCATATCTGTACGAGGTTTAACATACTTTTTTTCAATACACTCCCAAGATCTCAAATGAATTGCTTGAACCCAGTTTTCAAATCGGTCTTTCCAACCATGATATTCCTCAATGCCCATTACCTTCGGGGGTTTTTGCAAAGTTCCTGCCTCATTTTCCATGTTCATACTCTGAGTAATGGTAACCGGAGTAGACGGGGCAGTAGCAAATGCGTTATAAAATTCCTCTTCCATGATTCGGTAACAAGTTGCACAAATTCAGACACTTTCAAACGAAATACACTTTTGAAGCGAAATACCTAGTTCAAACGAAATGACCTGCAAGACAACTTAAAACGAAATGAGTTCACACGAAATAAGATGCTTTCGTACGAAATAGGTGATTTCGTACGAAATGAACCACCTTTCAGCTGATTTCGTGCGAAATAACAGACTTTCACACGAAATGAAGACACTTTGGTACGAAATGGTGATTTCGTACGAAATAGCTCACACTAATACCCCATTGATTTCGTGCGAAATAAAGGATCTATTCCGTGCGAAATACTGCTGACGTCATCATGTCGATCATATTTTTGTCCAATTAACCAAGTTTTAGTCCAATTTTAGGTCTGAAACTTTCAAGGCTTTGTTAAAACACTGTTTCGCATATAATGTGTAAAAATCAAGCCATTTTAACCGTGAAATTTTGTTTAATTTTGAAAAGAAGGTGTAGAAATCAGAATTTTGAGCTAAATCAGTAAGAACTCTTCCTCCTGAGCTCTGATACCACTTGTAGGATTGTTTTCACGACCAAACGAGTCGTTCAGAAGAGATTTTGCTCAATACGAAAGGTGGAAACAGACGTATTGAGTTGATTCAGCTTGCAATTCACTTTAAACTGTCTTTTGATTGATATAACAACGTTTTACAGCGAGTAGACACTTCGGCAGCAGTTCGACTCTGAAACCGGAAAGTTACAAATAAAATGGCACAACAGGTATTTATAGGCAGGCCTATTTCGTACGAAACAGTTGGTGCGAAATCAATTTCACACGAAATAGTCATTTCGTATAAAATGACCAACTGATTTCGTACGAAATAGTTGTTTCCTATTTCGTGTGAAATACCCCTAAATCCTAATATCTCGTACTTCGTGCCCTGATCTATACAATCTAATACAAGACTCGATACAATACGAAGTTGACAGACATATGCACTAACAGAAGTTTCACCTTCAACATAAGAAACTAGTTATTAAAGTCATTAATACAAAACCAAATAAAAAGTGCGAAAAGATTAAAAAACAAAAGTATTACACTAAATGCTTTTCTTCACCAAGTGATGTAAGAGACTTAGGCAAACATGGCCTTTGATTGTCAAGAACTCTTACTATCAATCTTAGATCCCGAGACTACTACACACACTCTATGATGGATGATGGTGGTGGATGTGGGTGTTGTGATGGTGGTGGAGTGTGGGTGAACTGGGAGAGAGGTGGTTTGTCAAGGGATGCCTTTGAAATGAACCAAGAACCTCTATTTATAGCCTGCACAGAAGCCCGGACACGTCCCCGTGTCCATCCACTTTCTCTTTCTTCATTAATTGCAGTTTGTCTGCATTTGTTGACCACGCCCCCATGTCCGCTGGGCACGGCCCCGTGTGCAAAAGCGTATCTGTACTATCAAGATTTGCTTGGATTCTGGGAATCTTAGCGTTGACCACGGCCGTGTGGAGCTAGGCACGCCCCTGTGTTGGGAAATAGAAGCTTCTACAACTTTGTCTTTTCTGCAGACACTTGGGCACGCCCCCGTGTCCGCTGGGCACGGGGCGTGTTCAGCCTTCTGATATCTTGTTTTTGCTTGGGAAGATGCTTTTGAGGGGTCAGGCATGCCACGTTTATTTCTTTTCTTGTATTTATGTTAGATTTAGCTGTATTTTTGCTTCTTTTGTTCATTTGCGCTCAATTAATCCTGAAAATACAAAAGGAAGACAAAAGCACACTTTTTTCAACATTAGTACTAAAAAGGGTTAGTTTTATGCCTCATTTGATGTAATTTATATGTTGCATTTTACCCACATCAAATACCCCCAAAATTGAATCTTTGCTTGTCCTCAAGCAAAACTCTTTATAATGTGGCTTACACACCCAAATGGAATGGGTAGAAGAGAAATTTTGGGCTTGTCTTTGAGTGTCGGGATTCCAAGATCTTTATTGGGTTATATTTTTATGTTATTTACAATCCTATTCGTTATGATTTATTTAGAACATTACATAAGAGAAATTACTTATTTGGGCATAACATGCCTCTTTAAAATTCCATTTATATACAAGTTCATATACCTCACGGGAGATCACTCAACACTCGGCCGAAGATGACCGGCATAGAACTTACTTCTACCATATGCTTGCCAAGCAATCAATCCTCCTCCTTTTTAACTAAAAACCTTTGTAAACATCAAGAGGACTTGGGGAAGGGTTAGGCTTGGGTTAAAGGTGGGTGGTTTTGGAAAATGGCGAAAGGCGTAAAAAGAGTCGGGTCTCGTAAAACTTTTTGTTTTTGTGACTTTTATTCAAACGAAGCATTTTTCAAACAAAGTTTCTTTTGAGGAACTTGTTTGTTTATTGCTAGACTTCATCATTTTTTTATAAGGAATGTCACATGGAAACCGAGCTTTTTACTAAAATAAAGGGTTTAAAATGAAAAAGGGTTTTGGTGGGTAAAGGGTGTTTGTTTTGTGGGTTTAGAAATGAAAAGGTTTAGGCTCAAAGGGGTTAACTAGGGGGATTTTGGGTAGGTGGTTAAAAAAAGAAAAATAATGGTGTTGAAAGAAAAAGGGTTAGTCCTAATGCCTCCATCATTTACTTACTCAGGTTAAGTTGATAAGGATCGGGAATGCATCGTCATGGCAAGTTCTAGAGTCGTAAGAAACCAAGCTGCTATTTTCACAAGAAAAGAAAGATGAGCATTTAGTTTAAAGATGTGTATTTGTATGCTCGATAAAGGCTCAAAACTCACTTTTTGTGAGAATGGGTTTTTAATGTGATCAAGTATATATAATCAAATTTTAACTAGATTTGTCATGCCATTTCGTAATTTTCTTATGTTGGTTCTTTTTATCACGACGCTATCGGTTGTAAATTTGTAAAAATATAACCTTTTTAGAACTTGTTATTCCCAACTTAAACTAAGACAAGTAAAAAAAATGAAAAGTTTTTGAAAAAAATTGGGGTGTTTAGTGGTTCCTATAGAGTTTTGTGTAAGGCTTGTAATTAGGACTTGCAAAATTCAAGGTTTTAGCATCCCCCCACACTTAAATTACACATTGTCCTCAATGTGTCCCAAAAATAAGTTTTTAGGTTGATTGAATGTGTAAAAGGTGTGTTAAAAACAAGAATTTATGTTACTGGGCATCTGGACACGGCCCCATGTCGAATGAGCACGGCCCCGTGGTCAGATTGCCAGTAACGAGAACTTACAGAAGGTGGACACGGGGGCGTGTCTGGTGAACACGACCCCGTGTTGGGCAAAAGTCTGCATAATTTAGACAAACAGCAGTCTGGGCGGTGGGCACGGGGGCGTGTCGGCTGGGCACGACCCCGTGTGGACAATCTGCAAATGTTTAAAATAGGTTTCTGCTTTCGGTTCTGATGTCCCAGCTTTAGTAGCACTAATATTTAGCGCTTAAAGCCTCGTAGGTACCTATTATAATAGTAAATACCACACCAAAGAATAACCAACATCCTAAATTACCAAAGTTTCATCATCCACATCACAAGTTAAAAAGAAAAGAAATGCAAGAAATTAAAAAGTGTTAAGAGAAGTAAATTGTTCAACAAATGGCACGCAGGCCATGCAATTGTTCATGAGAGATAAGGGTTAACCTGTTAGACCTTCAACCGTGTGATGCCACTGATGTGTGTAAAATGCAACATATAAATTACATCAAATGAGGCATAAAACTAACCATTTTTTAGTACTAATGTTGGAAAAAGTATGCTTTTGTTTTCCTTTTGTATTTTCAGGGTTAAATGAGCTTAAATGAACAAAAGAAGCAAAAATACAACAAAATCTAACAATAATACAAGAAAAAGAATAAATGTGGCTTGCCCGACCCCTCGACAGCATCTTCCCAAGAAAAAACAAGACAACAGAAGGCTGAACACACCCCGTGCCTAGGGGACACGGGGGCGTGCCCAGGTGTCTGCAGAAAGGGCAAAGTTGTAGAAGCTTCTATTCCCAACACAGGGGCGTGCCCATCAAACACGGGGCCGTGGTCAACTCTAAGATTTGCAGAATCTAAGCAAATCTTGATAGTACATATACGCTTCTGCACACGGGGTCGTGCCCAGCGGACACGGGGGCGTGGTCAACTAATACAAACAAACCGCAATTAATGAAGAAAGAGAAGATGAGTGGACACGAGGCCGTGCCCAATGAACACGGGGCCGTGTCCGGGATTCTGTGCAGGCTATAAATAGGGGTGCTTGGTTCACTTCAAAGGCATCCATTGACATACTACCTCTCTCCCACTTCACCCACACTCAACCACCATCACAACACCCACATCCACCACCATCATCCATCATCCATCATAGAGTGTGTGTAGTAGTCTCGGGATCCAAGATTGATTGTAAGAGTTCTTGACAATCAAAGGCCATGTTTGCCTAAGTCTCTTACATCACTTGGTGAAGACAAATATTTAGTGTAATACTTTTGTTTTTAATCTTTTCGCAATTTTTATTTGGTTTTGTATTAATGACTTTAATAACTAGTTTCTTATGTTGAAGGTGAAACTTCCTTATCATTTGTCCGTGGTGTCTTGGCGTTATTTTACTGTCTATATAAAATAAAAGATTTACACCATTCATATCTCCACGGTCTATATGGATATGTTGGCTACCTGGTCGAGGGTTAAGGGAATGGTTTGGTAAGATTCTTGCTTTGTTTAGTGTATAGATCCTGCAAGGACCTGGGTCAAGCTTAGTAGGACCTCCTTCAATACCCACTGGTATTGGATGGCGAGGGTGCGAATGGCTTGATCCCCTCATATGTAAACTACTATTAATACATTAACCCGGCTACTTGGGATTGTATCCCTGCTGACTCAAACCACTTAGCCGAGGGTAACGTCACCTTCAAAAGAGGGGCCTACCACATTACGCATTAATAACTTAATTAATTATCTTTCAGTAATCCAACCCTTTAGGATTGTATCCTTGCTGACTCAAACTACTGGGTTGAGGGTAACGTCACCTTCAAAATAGGGGCCTACTACTATAACTAAGATAATCTCTTAAAAAGTGCAAAAGTGTGGAAAACATCAAAGGTTACACTAAAGGCGAGTCGGATCCAAGTGATTCATCTTGTCTATATGTTTTATTTTTATTTTTATTTTCAGCATTTTTAGTTAGCTTTTATTTTCTTGTTTAAAAACATTTTTCTAAATTTTGATTTGATTAGACGTTGAGGATAAACCGGTACTAAAAGCTCTTGTGTCCTTGGACGACTTCGGTATCTTACCAACGCTATACTACGCTCACGATGGGTTCACTTGCCCATATGTGTGTTTAGTGTTAGTAAAATATCGTGTTTTATAAATTTAATACTTGACTAAAGTGTTAAAAATGCCTTAAAATATACATTAAAAACTATATAACACTCACGCACATCACCACCTCCAACTCCTCCCGCTCAATCCATGTCCTCATCCTCATCATCATCATCCCCTCCGTGGCCTGCCATATACTCCCGGATGTTTCCAATATCATCCTGCATGTCGGAGATATTTTTCTCTATCACTCCGACCCAGGCGTTTGTGTTGCTGGCTGATGTAGGGTAAAATACACATATTTGTCCCGTGTAAATTGTATAATATTTGTATAGTTTTTATTTATTATTTTTAGTATTAGTAGTATATTATATTATTTTGTGTTTTGCCAGGTCCTGGTGTAAATGGAGTGAAAAAGAATAATAAATAAATAACCAGCCAGTTGAGTAGAGTAGACCGTTAGTAATCAAAGTAAAATTGCCGCTATTTTCTGTGAATGGGCCAAGTCCGCTATCTCTGAGTTATCTAACAAAGGCTGCTTTGAAGTGGAGGGTGCGACAAAAAAAGAAAAAAAGAGTTTACTAAGCCACATGGACCGCCAAACATGTTCAGGTCCAGCAAAATCCTGATTTATTATCCATGAAACAATTAAATATGATATATTAAGATCATACTTTAAATCACATTAGCCCAGCAATACGTGAGCATGTGGTTTTGATATTTTGGGCCATTTAACTATTATTTAAACAATGTTTTGATTATATACTAAAAAGCCCAGCCATATATGCAACCTAATACTAATTGGACGCAAGTACATCAGATCATTATTCATATAGACATCAATTGGGTAGCCATCATATTGGACACAAATTAGATGATAAAAGGCGGCCCTATTAATATTTTGAGGGGAGTTCGAGAATAATAATAACTATTAAAGTTGGAGGAAGTGGCTGCCTTATATATTACAAAAAGAAGGAACCGACTTTGGGGAGGTACGCATACAAGATCAGACGCACGAAAAGAAATATATCAGAGGCACGAAGACAGTTGGGGACGAAAATAATTGGAGGGATCGACTGGTGTTTAGCAAAGGCATTCAAGGCTACTGAATCTACGGGATCGAGCGGGAAGCTTGGAGAGCAAGGAATAAACGGGTTCTTCTACTCGATTTCTTTAGTTTTCTATTTTTCTTTGTTCGTTGTCGATGAATTCTTGTTCTAAACCTTGTTTGATTGTTTTTAAAACCATGTTTATTGGCTAGATTTCTTTAACTACCTAGGCTAAAGACAATGGTTTAATAAAGTTTGAATTTTTATTCGTATTTAATGTGGGTTATGGGTTTTCTTGAATTGTAAACAGTTATGGAATTTTAACTTGGTGTATATGCATGCTTGATATTGTTTGATCGCTGTTTATTGCTTCGTATAATCCTTGGTGACGGTCTATATCACATAATAGGGTTTTGCTACAGTTTTAGATTTTGGTGAGTGTCTATATCACGTAATAAATCTTTATCCTTTAGGGTGAAAATCGAGTAAGTAACCTTAGAAGTAATATTCGGTAATCTCATAAAATCAAGTGTTCTACTAATCTTGTCGCTGTAAGGCTCGAGGTTGTTAATAGGTTTTGGTTTGCTATATAGCTAGGTTTAGGTTTTGTAAGAAATCGATCTACTTCCCTAACCATTCTCTTGTCTATTAAACCAAGTTGAAACCCATAGTTGCCTTAGACTTTCGCGCTGTAAGGTAGATTGTCACATTAAGGCACTTTCAAGAAATTAGAGGACTGTAAGGAAATCTAACAACCGGTAATCGTAACAGCCTAGGTAGTGCCACAAGAATCGCCTCTAGAAGGGTTGAGGGGCTTAGTTGGCGTCTTAATAGGTTTAGCATTTAAAGATCTCGGTTCCATACCACATTACTTTCGAATAGAAATCCATTCCGAGTTAAGCTTGCGTCTAGCCTAGGTAGTCTTCATCGTCACTGGTCAAAGTCTTCGTCGGAGTTCGTGTTTAGTTAATCTACCTAATCTATTTTAATCGTTATTTGCATTACTTAGGATTTTTAGAAACCCCCCCCCCCCCAATTATAAAATTAGTTAAGTCGTGTCAGTCCTAGTCTAAATAGAGTCTTAGCGTAATCCTTAGAGTCTCGTGGGTTCGATACTCGGACTTACTGTAGCTATACAACATTGACCGGTACACTTGCCGGTTGTGTGGTTTAGTTTTAGATCGAGTCTAAGTTTATAAATTTAAAGCTTAGAGTGTCTAGATTTAGGGTAATTTTAGTTGTTTTTAATTAACCACTTTTAGCACATTAAGTTTTTGGCGCCGCTGCCGGGGACTCTTTGGCAATTGCGTTGATTACTTTATTTGGACTTAACTGATATCATACGTGTTATTTGTTTGTTTGAGTCGTAGGAGTCTAATTGTCCGTGTCTTTTATTTTTCTTGAGTCTTGTAAATATGTGTGAAATTTGTGGAGGACCTCATTTTACTGTTAATTGCCCACAATATGAGGGGTCCTCTGCACAATGTTACGCTAACCCTTTTGTGCAGTCACAGCCATATTTTTCACAGGGGTATTCTTTGAATTATTATGATAATCAGCCATATTACGATGATCCGTATCAGCAGCCACAGTATAACGAGGGCCAGTATTATGATCAATATTCTGGTAGCAACTCTGATGGGGGTGATGATGCTGCTTGGGGTAGTTTGAGTAGGATGGAAGAGATGTTCGCTCAGATGATGGCGAGAGATCAGGATACCCAGAAAACCCCAGCTGAAATTGAGCAGATAATTAAAAATCAAGAGCTTTATATTAAAAATCAACAATCTGCACTCTTAGATTTTCAGCGACAAGCAAGTGGTATAGCTAAACAGTTACAAGAATACCCTCCTGGTCTGTTTTCGGGTAACACTCACACAAACCCGGCTAACCATTCAGCTAAGGCTATCACTACCCGTAGTGGAAAGAGTTTAAGAGAGGTAGTTAGAGAGAGTGTTGAGGTAGAGGATGAAATTGAAAAGGTAGAAAAGGAGAATGTGCAGCCAGAGAAGCCGACGACCGGTTATACATATGATGTAGAGGGAAACTATCTTGGTTTCATGAATATTCAAGGTGAGTTGTTCCCAACTTTTCCAGAACCAGGAAAGGAGCCACCATATAGGGATTACAATGATGAGTCAGATGAGGAGATCATTCCAGAAACGGAGACGAAAATGGACGACGAAGTCCCACCTCCGGTTCCACAGGTTCCAATTATTAATTACTGGAGTGACTCCGATGATGAAATAGACAAAGAAGAATGGGCGGCGTATCAGAGGTCGTTAGTGAAGAAAGAAGTAATTGAAGAAGAAGTGGAATTGGGGGATTCCACTGGTTGGATGTTTGATGAAGTGGAAAAAGAAAAAGTGACGGAGGAGGAAGTGGATTTAAGAGACTCACTTGGGTTAATGTTTGGTGCAGAGGAAGATATTGTAGAGGTTGAAATTAAGTCGTCTGGGGAGGATGAGTTTTTAGCATGGTTGTAAAACAAGGTTTCCAAGGCCGAGTACCCTCCGAGTAGTCGCTACAAGGTAGGTTGCCGAGGCGACTTTCTCTAACTCCGCCTAATTACTCGGAATCGATCAAACGCGGTCAAACTCGGCCAAAATCGGATCTAGTAGGTCAATTCGGGCCGAGTTTGACTTAAAAAATAATAAAACATAATTTATATGACTATCATATTAAATAATGAATATCATTTTCACGTATTTTGTTATAAATATTAGTAAATTTATGTTATTAGACATATATTTAATTTCTGAAAACTAATTTCTTTATAATTTAACATGTCCGAGTACTCCCCGAGTACTCTCCGCCTATGCCGAGTACTCTCAACTCCCCGGTCGACTGACTAGGGAGCGCCTAGCGACTTTTGCAACCATGGTTTTTAGAGTTAGAATTAGAGGGTTTATCGGTCTATGAAGAGGTAGGAGTGTTGGACCCTGATGGGGACATAACATACTTTGATGCCCTACTTGAAGGTGAACTGACGAAGGTGTGTGAACCTACACCATACGAAGAAACTAAGTGTGGGGATCATCCCGTGAAAGTGGTGGAAGAGGAAGAACACCACAGCTGGCCCCTGGTGTTAGTAATAAATGAAACTTCAAAATCAACAAAACCACGGGAGAGGGTAAAGAAAAGAAAGAGAAATGATCGAAACCGGAAGTGGATCGAAGGTTGGGGTGAGATGGAAAAGAAGAAGATATTACAATTCACGCACGATCAGTCTTCTCACTACATGTCATGCATTCGGTTTCTTCCAGGTAAGTATAAATTCTAGTGGTCTGACCCGTTTCAAAATTTTAAAATATTTTATTATTCCACTATTAAATTTTTAACTATTTTTGAGGATCGGGTGGAATTAAACGGGTTTGATAGGGTCCAAGTCAAGGAAAAGCCTCTTGATTAAATTCAAGTGTGGGGAGGTTTTGTAGAGTTTGTATAGAGTCGTAGTTTTTGTATAATGAGTCTTTGCTAGTAGTTTTGCGTCCATTTTTGTTTAGAGTCGGCACTGCTTTGGTTTTTGCTTGTTTTTGTTTGTGCAGGCTTGAATATGTACCACCCGTACTCAATCTCCATTCGGGTGATTTTGGAGCTGCTTATCAAATTCCAGGCATTTATCGAGTTTACTAGTCAGTGTCAAAAGCCGACCGCGAATGAAATGCTATACGATCGGAGCTGGATTGGACGAGAGTTTGGAGCATACGCGCTAATTTAACCAGCTAAGTCCTTTCCAATTTGCCCTTTGTCTTTGTCTTTTTATTTCTTATTTATTTTAGTTTTTTGAGCCGGTTTCCATCCTACATTGAGGGCAATGTAGAGTTTAAGTGTGGGGATGAGACACTTGGGTCTTAGTGTCGTTAGTATAGTTAGTCGAGTCATAAAAAGTCAAAAAAAAAAGTAAAAAATCCAAAAAAATAAAACAAATAGAAAATGTCTTTTGAAATAAGAAGTTTGCAAACTAAAAAGCGGAAAATGATAGGAAAGTCGGGTTTTTGTTCGGGTTCAAATAATAATAATATGAGATAATATATTCGAGCTTGTGTCTAGTTTGGGATGTGCGGGTAGGCTCGATTCGGTTCTAGGTTCCTTTGATTTTAAATATACCTAATTGTCGGTCTACTAGTGGGTTCTCATCTAGGGAAAGTGGGGAAATTGAAACCGCCAATAATAGTATAAGGGATGCCGTTATAAGTTAAGATCGTTAAAGTTTCTTGTCATATCTCGTTGAAAAAGAAAAAAAAATGAAAAATGAAAAAAAGAGAGAGCTAGAAACTGAATGAAAGTAGCAATTTCTATGTAGTCTGGGTTGGGGAAAGCGACTCTACAACCGGAATACCGCTAGGATGTGTGAAATTGACCTTGCAAAGAAAATAAAAAAGTACCGAAGCCTAAGTAATCCGAGTTGGGGATAGCGACTCTACAGCTGGAATGCCTCTGGGTTAGGGAAAACAACGTCTATGCTCGAAAAAAAATCAAAAGAAAAAAAAAATGAAAAAAGATTTGATTTTAAACTCTCTTGATCTTGGTATAAAACGGTTAGGAAATAACCCATTGGTTGTTCTTTTTGTCTTATAAGCTTGAGGGGGGATTAGGTGGACCTGCGATTTTTAGTGTGAGACCCTAGGTAGGTTGACAGGACTTGAACTTAACTTGCATGATAAGGGCCTGGAGCCGGGTTTGGGTTTAAGAGGACAAGTATACTTGCAATCGTGGCTAACACAAGTTTCAATTTTAATAAGTAACTAAGCTTTTGTCCCGAATGACTATTCCGACTATGATTCCGTTTTGCATAATTCTTTTTCGGGGACGAAAAAAGGTTAAGTGTGGGGATATTTGATGTAGGGTAAATTAAACATATTTGTCCGGTGTAAATTGTATAATATTTGTATAGTTTTTATTTATTATTTTTAGTATTAGTAGTATATTATATTATTTTGTGTTTTGTCGTCCTGGTGTAAATGGAGTGAAAAAGAATAATAAATAAATAACCAGCCAGTTGAGTAGAGTAGACCGTTAGTGATCAAAGTAAAATTGCCGCTATTTTCTGTGAATGGGCCAAACCCGCTATCTTTGTGTTATCTAACAAAGGCTGCTTTGAAGTGGAGGGTGCGACAAAAAAAGAAAAAAAGGAGTTTACTAAGCCACATGGACCGCCAAACATGTTCAGGTCCAGCAAAATCCTGATTTATTATCCATGAAACAATTAAATATGATATATTAAGATCATACTTTAAATCTCATTAGCCCAGCAATACGTGAGCATGTGGTTTTGATATTTTGGGCCATTTAACTATTATTTAAACAATGTTTTGATTATATACTAAAAAGTCCAGCCATATATGCAACCTAATACTAATTGGACGCAAGTACATCAGATCATTATTCATATAGACATCAATTGGGTAGCCATCATATTGGACACAAATTAGATGATAAAAGGCGGCCCTATTAATATTTTGAGGGGAGTTCGAGAATAATAATAACTATTAAAGTTGGAGGAAGTGGCTGCCTTATATATTACAAAAAGAAGGAACCGACTTTGGGGAGGTACGCATACAAGATCAGACGCACGAAAAGAAATATATCAGAGGCACGAAGACAGTTGGGGACGAAAATAATTGGAGGGATCGACTGGTGTTTAGCAAAGGCATTCAAGGCTACTGAATCTACGGGATCGAGCGGGAAGCTTGGAGAGCAAGGAATAAACGGGTTCTTCTACTCGATTTCTTTAGTTTTCTATTTTTCTTTGTTCGTTGTCGATGAATTCTTGTTCTAAACCTTGTTTGATTGTTTTTAAAACCATGTTTATTGGCTAGATTTCTTTCACTACCTAGGCTAAAGACAATGGTTTAATAAAGTTTGGATTTTTATTCGTATTTAATGTGGGTTATGGGTTTTCTTGAATTGTAAACAGTTATGTAATTTTAACTTGGTGTATATGCATGCTTGATATTGTTTGATCACTGTTTATTGCTTCGTATAATCCTTGGTGACGGTCTATATCACATAATAGGGTTGTGCTAGGGTTTTAGATTTTGGTGAGTGTCTATATCACGTAATAAATCTTTAATCCTTTAGGGTGAAAATCGAGTAAGTAACCTTAGAAGTAATATTCGGTAATATCATAAAATCAAGTGTTCTACTAATCTTGTCGCTGTAAGGCTCGAGGTTGTTAATAGGTCTTGGTTTGGTATATAGCTAGATTTAGGTTTTGTAAGAAATCGGTCTAGTTCCCTAACCATTCTCTTGTCTATTAAACCAAGTTGAAACCCATAGTTGCCTTAGACTTTCGCGCTGTAAGGTAGATTGTCACATTAAGGCACTTTCAAGAAATTAGAGGACTGTAAGGAAATCCAACAACCGGTAATCGTAACAGCCTAGGTAGTGCCACAAGAATCGCCTCGAGAAGGGTTGAGGGGCTTAGTTGGCGTCTTAATAGGTTTAGCATTTAAAGATCCCGGTTCCATACCACATTACTTTCGAATAGAAATCCATTCCGAGTTAGGCTTGCGTCTAGCCTAGGTAGTCTTCATCGGCACTGGTCAAAGTCTTCGTCCGAGTTCGTGTTTAGTTAATCTACCTAATCTAGTTTAATCGTTATTTGCATTACTTAGGATTTTTAGAAACCCCCCCCCCCCCCCCCCTCAATTATAAAATTAGTTAAGTCGTGTCAGTCCTAGTCTAAATAGAGTCTTAGCGTAATCCTTAGAGTCTCGTGGGTTCGATACTCGGACTTACTGTAGCTATACAACATTGATCGGTACACTTTCCGGTTGTGTGGTTTAGTTTTAGATCGAGTCTAAGTTTATAAATTTAAAGCTTAGAGTGTCTAGATTTAGGGTAATTTTAGTTGTTTTTAATTAACAACTATTAGCACATCACTGGCCATGTTGAAGGTGTTCCTGGTGCACATAAGATTTTCCTGCAATAAGTCATGTTAACTTTAAAAGTTAGGAAAACCACCTCCTTTAGAAGAGGATTGACCCGGATCACCATTGGGGCTGGTAGTAGTATTGGGGAGGAGGACGGATGTGTGGAGCGTGTAGGACGAGAGCTTCTTGAGGGTTCCATGCATGCCCTTGAACAGTTTGAAATTTGATTGTCCCGTCCTCCGCTTCGTTGATCAAGCTCATGGAGCGGCAAATGACAAGGTCCACTTTCCCCGACCACGGGCCCTTCTGAAAGGACCTCAGCATCCTTGGCACAAAGTGTTTGAAAAGGCGGTAAATCCACCCTCCAAACAGGATAGGAGTCGGGGGAGTAGCAAGTTGGTTCTAGTGCATGTTGCGGAGCAGTAGGTATGGAACATCAAGGTTGATACGACTGTGAATGCAATGGAGGACTAGCAGATCACGCAACCCTACAACACCACCACTGTCGTGCCTCTGGTAGAGAGAGTAGCTGAGGGCCCTGTGGATGTAGCGGTAGAGAGGGTCCCTCAACTGTGTGCTCTTAGTTCGGCTCGGGTTATAGTGGCCCTCCCCGATCTGAGCCCAAGAAGCTTGGCGTTGACTTTCTGGAAGCTCACGGAGACCGCCGGTGTTCTCTTCATCTCCAGCATCCTCTTCCGAGTACAACCCGACTATTGCCCCAAATTGTGCGAGTGAGATCGAGTACATGGTCCCTCCACAACGGAACTCTACCCCATCATTGTCAAACGGATCCGCTCTTGCCTTAAGGACAAACGTGCTGTAAAATTCCATGTTGTATTCATGCACGGAGTGAAGCCGAGTGCAAAGAGCCACTCGTAGTGGGCCGGTGACAATGTTGTTGAAGCGGTCTATTTGGTTCACTGCTTCAAGAGTGTCCATGCACACCTGTCGGGGATTCTCTTCGGGTATAGTTCTTAGCACATCATACCGCGCCTGAGCAGCCAACTCACTTGCGTTGAATCTGGTAAATTTCTTGGCCATCTGAAAGAAAAACACCAAACAATTAGCACGAAACAGTGAAATTTTTGAAGAAATATGAAAACAGTCGGCTGAACACAACCTCGTGTTCAGCGGACACGCCCCATGTTCGCCTAAATTTAGCTGGACATGCCCCCATGCTCGCTGAGCACCACCCCGTGTCCAGGCGTCTGTTTCTTTAAATTCCCAATATTCGATGTCACACCCCGAAAATATCAGAGCTGGCGTGACTGGACTGGTATCTTCATTGCACAGCGGAAGCAAATAAGCTAAGTCTTTTAGAAAATGAATGCCACTAAGTACTCGACTCCACATGGTTCTCCTATTCCAACCGTGCCATGATTTCTGAAAAGTAACATGAGAAAGAAACATGCGAAAAAGTCAACATAAAGTTGAGTGAGTTCATAGTTTGTTTGTAAAAGATTTGAAATAAATCTTTTGAATAACCGGTTTGTGAAATATATTGAGAAAACGAATTTAGAAATCATTTTCTTGCCAAGTTATATGGAAACTTTGTATTTGTAACACATTATGTTCGTAAAACCATGTATTTGTAAACTCTCGTATTTGTAATGTTCGTATAACCGTCAATGCCCACCCTGACTTTGACTCCATGCCCGCATAATCCTATGCTTTGAATTTGTATAAAACATGGTATTTAATTTGTATAAATCAAGTATTTCTGTAAGTATGTATGTCCCTGGTATGTAGCAATAAGGAAAAAGAGATCACCAATGGGTTGCAAAGCAAATGGTATGTGTGAAATGGTGCAGGAAGTACTCAAACCTAGCAAATTTATACCGGGCTTCCGGCTGGAAGACATAGTCACCACTATGGGCCGCCCCGGCCTCATGGGTGTGGGCTCGCTACACCCAAATAGATCTATCACTCATGTCCCTCGGTCCTATGATGAGGATTAATGGCCTTAAGTGTTGTGCCCACCACTCACATGATCTAGTAGTAAACCCTCCTTAAGCTAATCATACCATGTATAAAATGTCTGAAATAATTGTAACATGTATTTTACCCCAGCCTCTAAGGCCAACTCCCCAGTCTCTCTATATTATCACCAGACGATCCATCCCTAGTCATGAAAATCATTCACATTTCGATAAAATTCATTTGTTTTGTAAAAACCGGTATATTTAGTATAATCCATTCGTAAACCATTTGAGTTCCTCGAAATCTATTCGTAATATGATTTAGAAATATGAGTTTTCGTTCGTTCAAAAGCTTTGTATGTTCTTGCAAAACGTGCTTTGTTTAAAAATATGCAATCTTTGTTCATCGAGAACTTTGTGTGTTTTCTGCAAAACGTGCATGTCTTTCCACCCCGAAAACATTTACAAAAATGTAAAACCGTAAAAAGGTGGGGTTATGAACTCACCTGGATTTCAATGTGCAAAGCTAGCTAAATACGACTTCGTGACGTCGTTTCCAAGACGAGACTCGCTTAGCGTGCATTCTACAATATTCCTAACACGAAATATCTTATGAGTTTCTAATTAAACGTAGTAACTAAACTACGTGTCATCGAGCTCTACCGAACCGTCAACCGAACGATTCAACGGTAAGTTGTTAACTTGAAAGAAACGAATAGGTTAAGCTTGTTAAGTTTCGTCTAATGTCGGTGAGATTACTAAGTCTTGGAAAGACTTAGTTCTCGAGAGATTTAAAATATGAGTATTTATATATATAAATATATAAATATACCGGTAGAATAATTTTAGTCGTTCCGAGAAGTCGTGCGTATATATAAAGAATATTTATATGAAAATATCACATAACAATCCCGTATTATGTATCGCGTCTCCCGTGAAAAGTATCAAAAGATGTGTATATGCCGTTTAGGCGTTTTGATATAAATATAGAAAGTTATATTTACTTCATATGGTGTCCGTGGTGTGGTCGTTTATAATAGCTATAATAGTTATATTTATTTTTATAAAAGAAGCGTCGAGTTGTTATGTCCGAAAAATAAATATATAACTATATTTATTTTTATAAAGGAATTCGTATCGTACGATATTTGAAATAAATATATAATCTATATTTATTTTACAAAACGAAATCTTGTTGCTTGATATTGGAAACGTATGTATAAACTATATTCGTTTATAAAACGGATTTGTGTTGTTTGGTATTTGAAATAAATACATATGCTGTATTTATTTTTATAAAAGAAGTCGTATTATCGGCGTTTGAAACAATACACATAGTTATATTAATCTTGTAAAAGAATTGTCGAATTTTGAAGTTTAAAATAACTATATTTATCGTTGTAAATAATTTTCCGAATCGTCGTTTATTGTAAGTTGTAAAGTGTTGTGGTAAGAAGTTATATCTTTGTAATCGTCTTTGTAAAGGATTATTCGAATCCGATAGCTTTGTTTTATAATAAATCGCGTTTTGTTTTTATGGATTTTCTCGAAAAACGGGCAGAGTTTCCTCTGTTTTTGGACGCCCCCGACAACACAAGTTTTCGTTATTTTATCATATTCAATCAAGATTCAATTACCAATATGTTATTTTTGTAGAAACGACAAACTAAAAACTAAACACTACTTCGAATCGGTTCGAGCTCGTTTCACGAAATAAATGGAGACTTTATAATTAACGTAAATATTTATTCGCATCACTAATAATCTTTACCAAGTCTTTCGCGCCGCTTTCGTTGACTGTGTTGACCGAGTCAACTGAGTTGACCGGCTCAGTTGACTGAGTTGACTCGTCGGGTTGACCAGGTTTGATAGAGTCGACCCGAACCACGCTAACACTGATTCTGACCGCGTTGACCGAGCCGTTGAATGCTTGACCTGTTGTTGACTTTCTTTGACTGAACTCAAACCGAGTTGACTGATTGTTGACCGAGTCGACTCGGTTTGACCAAGTCGACCGGGTTTGACCCGCTGCGAAACCCGAACCTGAACTAAGAAGCCAAAACTCCCAGATTTGAATCGCCGAACATCAACAAAAATATCATCATCTTCAACTGAATGCAAGGAAAAGATTCAGTCGAAACAACTTACCGGCAAACCCGTCGGATAATAGCAAGGACCACCGGATCGAGACACCTATTGCCGGACTGAGACACGAACCACCGGTCCGAGACACCTATTGCCGGACCGAGACACGAACCACCGGTCCGAGACACCTATTGCCGGACCGAGACACGAACCACCGGTCCGAGACACATACCCCTGGTCTGAGACACGTACCAGTGGTCCGAGACGACGACCACCTCTGCCGCCGCCGTCGGTCACCACCACAACCGGTTCTCTCTCTCTCTCCCATCTTGTCTCTCTCTCTTCTGTTCCGCCGTTACGCCATTTCACGCGCCATGTTGGGGTGCCGGTCGGAGTATCTCCGGTCACCGGAGAAGGAAAGGAACTAAGGGGTGGGTGTGTGTCTATTGAATGTAATCGAGAGGGAGGAGTAGGGATTGAGGAAATAAATGCCTGTGTTCTTTAGGTTGGAGATGAAAAGGGTAGAGGGAACTGGTTGTGTGCGTGTATATTTGGGTCAGTGTTTTCAAATTGGGAAATTAGGGTCATCATACACTTATATAAGTAGAGTTAAGTGTTGGTTTAAATGGGCTTGGGCCCAAGGCCCACAAGCCCAATACTGTATTTTAAGTGGCCCGTTACTACCGTTTGCGCACCCGTTTTTGAAACCGTTCTTCTAAAATTTTTGGACATTTTTTTTAAAGTCAAAAGATGTGAAATAGTGTCGGTAGTCGCGTTTGACGCGTTCGTTCGTAGCTTTACGATAATAATCGTGAAAAATCGCGTCGTTGCCGTGTTGATCCGTTTTCCAATCCGGTTTCGACTACGGATATAAAAATATAACTACGAATCAAAATATATCGTAAAATTTAAGTTTCGATGGTGACAGGCGTCTCCGTCGCTTCCGTTTCGTTGCCGATGCGTTTCCTACCATCGCGTTGTTAGTTCACGTTTGCATTTGTGTCGCACGGAAGCCCAATAAATTCACAAAATTTAATTTCATAAGCATAAAATTTTCGTGTAACATTCATACTTGTCGGCATTGTCAGTATTTTGTACGGTATCAATTCATTGTCGTTTGATGTTCCGCAGATTCCAAGCGAATCTTCATACGCGTACTGTAAAGTCGGATAAACGTTCCTAGGCACTCCAAAGGCCTAATTAAGATAATTTGTGCTGTAAACACTATTTATTATCGCGTTAATCACACGTTAATCACGTAATTAAGAGCCGTAAATCATCGGTTATCACATTCTCCCCCTGTTAATGAAATTTCGTCCTCGAAATTTAGATTATGTTAACTCCTTAGAGTTACGTTATGTGTAGGTAAATACAAATAGTATCAAAGTGGATGACCACGAAATCAAATCAAGACTCATTCGAGTTATGTGAATTCAAGGACACACCTCAACAATAAGAAACCCAACGGTTAACAGGAATATGTTTCAGAAATTGATGTCAAAGAAAACAAAACGTACTGATACGGTCACTAGTGTGACTAAGTTAACAAGGATCCAACAACAAACAGGAACTTCGACCAATCGAATTCCATATGAATGTTTACAATATGTAAATGAGTTCTAGAAGCAACAACATCCACTGGATGAACTTAGAATCAACAAGCTCAAATGTGACAGTCTGCATGAGACGTGACGTGGTGTCGTAGGTACACGCAAATTTAATCCCAATAACAACTATAGATAGTGGTAAATGGGTATCTAACTCAGGGAGTATGTGGAAAATATGTCAATTATGTAGCTTTGCACTTTAACTAAAATTACCCTAAATTGCATAAAGTAAAGATCAATAGTTGGATTGTTTGGTTTTAAAACTAAAATTAACTAATTAATTTCAAATCAAAGATTGGTTGTAAAACAGATTAGGAGAACAATGACCATCTTAGGATTCAGTTTCTTTAAACAATTGTGTGAAATTCCAACTAGAAAGAGTTACATAGACATAACTCGTGTATAAATAATTGAAGTGATAAAAGGGAACAAAGTACTCGGATTATATAAACGCGAGGTTGTTTCCCAATGACCAATTAATCAATAACCAACCCTAACCCTTCCCGTGATATCTCGATTGCCAGCGGCACCAAGAACGTACGATTGAGACTAGAAATTGCACTATCAATTAACAACCCACAAACAATTATGCATACACCATGATAATCAAGCAAACACAAGTTATCATTCTAGAAATTCAGAAATAAACACACAAAAGTTCAAGAGAAACCTTCACCTAAGATGATCACCGAAAGTTTTAGCCGGACATAGCTTGGTGAATCATCATAACAATGAGTTCGATGTTCATACGAATCAAAATCACAAACCGAATGTTAGAAATTGTTTAGAACCAAGCAAGAACAGCCAAATTCGCCCCTAGTGTCTTCCAAAAACGTCCAATCATGAGAATAGGTGAAAAGACACCATAAAACCGATTTAATGATGGCAGTTACAAGTTTTCGCGTCGCCTCCACCGTAATTTACGGTGCCACCGTAAATTACGGTGGCTATCAAATTGTTACGGTGGCTGGCCCCTGATTTACGGTGAGAAAATGGCAAGATTCAGGTCCACCGTAAATTACGGTGGGACCGTAATTTACGGTGACAACCTGAATTTTGTGCTTTGTTTCATCTTTCGTTCCACCCTCGATCCGTTCATCTCCAAACCGTCCACAACTGCGTTTTATCTACTTTAAGCTCCCGAACCGCACCTGAAACATAAGCAACCGTAGTTATCTAATTCAAGATAATTACACAATCAAATGAGGGATAAACTTGTCTTTTAACATCATAAAGGGTTGTCCTACGGACCACCCGTCACATCCCCACACTTAACCGTTGCTTGTCTCAAGACTAGAAAGTCAACCGGGTAATAAAATTCATCAATTTTAACAATTACATTCTGAACCATCCCCCGAGGTAGCTTATGAGACAAATCGGCCAAAACAACCGTTGTCTCCACCCTAGCTAACGGACCAAAATCATATTGGTCATATAAGCCCCCTGGTAAAATGCTAACTCCGGCTCCAAGATCTAACAACGCCTTAGCCATTTGAAAATTACCAACTTGTATGTTAATCAATGGCGTGCCCGGATCTTGGAGCTTAGGAGGAAGCTCCCCATTCAAAACCGCACTCACTTTCCCTGTTAAGTCCACCCGCTTAGGCATTTTCTTCTTTTGTTGCCTCTTTTGCGTACACAATTCTTTTAGAAATTTTGCATAAGCGGGTACTTGTTTTATTGCATCAAGGAGTGGAAGATTAATTTTAACTTGTTTAAACATGTCCCACAACTCTTCTTTTTGGGGACCTCTTGATGCAATAAAGTTTTTCCTACCCGGGTCAAGTAAAGCCGATGGAAATGGAACTTGACTCGGTTCACCCTCAACTTTTTCATTTTTTTCGTTTTCACCCAACCCCGGTTTGTTAACATTTGTTTCTTTAGGTTTAACCGGTGACACTTCATCATCACTATCATTACCCGTGATGTCCTCAACTACCCCCTCAACCAATTCGGGTGACAAATTGGCTTTAAATTCTTTTCCACTTCTTAAAACACTAACATGATGAACATTAACATTACCTCGTGACGAACCATGTGAAGGATTTACCTTGGTGTCGCTAGGAAGTTGACCCTTGTTTTTCTTCAACTCTGCCACATCAGTTGCCAATTGACCCATTTGGGTTGTTAGCGATTGGATGCTTTTGTCACGAACCTCATCCTTTTGCATTCGAACTTCATCGAGTTGGTTCCGTTTTTGCATCTCCGCTTGCATGCTTTTAAGCATTTCCATCATCTCATTTCCACCCGAAGACCCCCCTTGTTCTTGACCCGCTTGATATTTCCTTTGATACCCTTGGTTGTTCCCACCTCTATATCCACTTTGATTGTTGTAAGGTTGGCACGAACCAAAGTTACCTTGGTTACCTTGAAAGTTCAGGTTAGCTTGATTTGAAGGGTTCCCATATCAAAAATTTGGGTGGTTCCTCAACCCGGGGTGGTAAGTATTAGAATTCATGTTGTTGTAATTTCTACCACCCCCTCCTTGACCTTGAACCGCATGCACTTCTTCATATTGCCCTTCCACCATTACTTGGCAATTTTCAGCCGCGTGACCTATTTCATTACACAAGGCACAAACATCATAAATTTGGTTAGTGGTTTGAACATTACCATCATCTATTGCGTGCACTTGAGGTCGGGCAATGGCCGGTCGCGCTCTCCTCGATGATTGAGCTTTTCTTTTTGATGTAGTTGCCATGTTCTCCAAAAACTCCCAATCATCATTCTCGTAGTTTGTACCAAAAGTCCCACCGGTAATGGACATTAAATCACGAGCATCTTCGGCACTCAACCCCTCGTGGAAGGCATTCATCAACTCCCAAAGTTCAATCCCATGGTGAGGGCAATTTTTAATCATCATGTTAAAACGCTCAAATGCCTCATGGAACATTTCACCATGTTGTTGTTGAAAACTCCTCAACCCCTTTCTAGCATCATTAGTCTTTTGGGCGGTGTAAAATTCGTCTAGGAAAATTTGTTGCATTTCCGCCCAAGTATAAATAGATGTCGAGGGCAAAGTGTAGAACCACTTCTTTGCCTTATCCTCTAAAGAAAACTGAAACAAAACTAACTTGATATCGTCGGCCGAAAAACCTTGACTCCCAAGAGTATTGCAAATTGAGTCATAGGCCTCTAAGTGGAAATACGGTTCCTCTGTTGCTAGCCCTTTATATTTCGGCAAACTTTGCAAAGAATTCATTCTCACTTCAAAAGTCCTCCCTTGATCATTGTGAGGAATAACTACCGGTGAGGGATTTTGAGTGATTACCGGCCTAAAATGCGCTTCAATTCCTCTCGCATGTTCTCGAAGTTGTCGTCTTGGTACACCCAACCGAACCCTTGGTCAAATAGGACCCATTGGCCTTTGGATAGGCCCTTGTGGTGCATAGGGTTGAAATTGTTGTTGTTGCATCGGTTGGTGTTGAATCGGCCTTTGGAATTGAGGTTGTACATTTTGCGGCCGAACTTGTTGCAATGGTATAGGGCGTTGTGCCCCTTGTGGTCTTGGCCGAATGTGTTGTGGTATGAGTTGTTGTTGTTGTGGCATTCCACCTACACTTGCCATCCCTTGAGATTGACCTTGCACATAACCGAACTCTCCTTGATCACCATAACCCCCATAAGCATACCCGTCTTCATCATACCCCTCATAATCTTCGTAACCTTCCTCATATCCATCTCCCCCTATACCCGAAGATTGCCCAAATGGAAGGGTAGAGTATTGAAAGCCCAATTGGTTCGATGGTCTAAATGTTGAGGTTGCATGAACGACAGTTGAACCTTGGGGTATCGAATAATGGGAAGATGATTGACCCGTAGATGGAGGAAAGAAGTGTGATAATGGTGGGATTGTGGCTGAAGGACTAAAGGTAAGATTGGGTTCACTTTGAGTAGTAATCGGTTGTGTGGTGTTGGTTGGTGTAGTGTCATGAGGTGGAGTAGGAATTGTAGTGGAATTTGGTATGGTTGTGTTTGGTGATGGTTGTGTGGAAGTAGGTATAAATGATGAGGTCGTTTGACCCGTTGTGGGTGGTACTTGAGATTCTTGCATGATGTTTCGTGGTGTAATGGGTGAAGTAGGTGAACCAATGATTCTGTTTTCTCTTACTAAAACACGATTTTGCCTTAGCGTTCTTTCGATCTCCGGATCAAATGACAATGGTGATGCTTTGTGAGAGCCTCTAGTACGCATGCACCTCTAGAACCTGCACACTAAACACACCAGTGTAAACCCAAAAATAACAAAGCAAAACTAACAAACTGCCACACGTTGCGCACTACTCCCCGGCAACGACGCCAGAATTTGACGTGATGTCATAGGTACATGCAAATTTAATCCCAATAACAACTATAGATAGTGGTAAATGGGTATCGAACTCAGGGAGTATGTGGAAAATATGTCAATTATGTAGCTTTGCACTTTAACTAAAATTACCCTAAATTGCAGAAAGTAAAGATCAATAGTTGGATTGTTTGGTTTTAAAACTAAAATTAACTAATTAATTTCAAATCAAAGATTGGTTGTAAAACAGATTAGGAGAACAATGACCATCTTAGGATTCAGTTTCTTTAAACAATTGTGTGAAATTCCAACTAGAAAGAGTTACATAGACATAACTCGTGTATAAATAATTGAAGTGATAAAAGGGAACAAAGTACTCGGATTATATAAACGCGAGGTTGTTTCCCAATGACCAATTAATCAATAACCAACCCTAACCCTTCCCGTGATATCTCGATTGCCAGCGACACCAAGAACGTACGGTTGAGACTAGAAATTGCACTATCAATTAACAAGCTACAAACAATTATGCATACACCATGATAATCAAGCAAACACAAGTTATCATTCTAGAAATTCAGAAATAAACACACAAAATTTCAAGAGAAACCTTCACCTAAGATGATCACCGAAAGTTTTAGCCGGACATAGCTCGGTGAATCATCATAACAATGAGTTCGATGTTCATACGAATCAAAATCACAAACCGAATGTTAGAAATTGTTTAGAACCAAGCAAGAACAGCCAAATTCGCCCCTAGTGTCTTCCAAAAATGTCCAATCATGAGAATAGGTGAAAAGACACCATAAAACCGATTTAATGATGGCAGTTACAAGTTTTTCGCGTCGCCTCCACCGTAATTTACGGTGCCACCGTAAATTACGGTGGCTATCAAATTGTTACGGTGGCTGGCCCCTGATTTACGGTGAGAAAATGGCAAGATTCAGGTCCATCGTAAATTACGGTGGGACCGTAATTTACGGTGACAACCTGAATTTTGTGCTTTGTTTCATCTTTCGTTCCACCCTCGATCCGTTCATCTCCAAACCGTCCACAGCTGCGTTTTATCTACTTTAAGCTCCCGAACCGCACCTGAAACATAAGCAACCGTAGTTATCTAATTCAAGATAATTACACAATCAAATGAGGGATAAACTTGTCTTTTAACATCATAAAGGGTTGTCCTACGGACCACCCGTCAAGACGCTCGATTGTGATCAGCACAAGCTGCAAGTTATACCGACGCCACAAGGTGTCGTAGAGAATGAAACAATTTCAATATAGCGGTGATCGAACAAGTATCACCTGTGTTTTGCATGAAACGCTTAATCATGATTAGCCCAAGCTACAAGTTTGTACTGACACCACAAGGTGTCGTAGTGACTTAAATAATTCAATAATAGCGGGGATAAAATAAATTCACCGTGTTTGAAGTCAAATGAAAGCACAATGAAGTAAGTATGAATGTTTGTTCCAACATTCGTGCATGAAAGAAACGTTCGATCGAAGAAATAATTTTTTCGATCGAAGATGAAGAAGCAATGAGTATCGCAAAACATTCGATCGATAATGAAAGAAACGTTAGTAGGCACCCGAAATATAAAATGAATTTTGTGTACCATTGTCTTAAAACACGATTGTGTTAAGACTGCTTTAATATGATAATTCAAAGCGGATTCAAAGCAAATCAATACATAATTAAATCCGTGCATGAAATGCGTAAACGAGTTTAGCGCAAGCTTCAAATAAGTGAAAACATCACCACAAGATGTCTAAATCAACAAACAATTTAATGGAGTCGAATGCCCAAACAAGTTTACTACGACTCGAAACAAATGAAGTGCTCGTTAAAAATTGATTTGAATATGATGCTCCCAATACATCATATGATGCTTTGAATTGAATATGTGTAATGGACAGGTTCAAACAATTGATTTTGATTTCGACGCAAGCCTACAATAAATACATGTATCAACAAGAAAACTTTCGACATGGTCACAACGAAAACCATGTATGTAACTTGAAAGAAAAGAAATTTCAAGAAAATGTGTTGACTTGATAACAAGGAGCCAACAATTACAATAATGCGAGTCATTCGAATCACAAATCAATAATTAGGTTTAGCGAAGCAATATTTGAACTTTGATGTAACGCTTATTCGAAACGAAACCACATACGTAACAAGCTGATGCATGGGTAACATATGAATTTCTCAAGAAATGAAGCAAATGAATATTCGCTATACCGAAAGAAATGATCGTGATACAATGACCATTAAGAGGAGTAGAGATACGAAAAGCTACTCAGTAAATGTGAAAGTCGAAATTTCAATAAAAGAAATTTAAGGACTTTACCCGGGGTTTCATGTGACGACCAGTTGTTAGGTGACATTACCATGGAATGTCGAACATAGCGTATTTGTCGTTAACTGAACTAGGGGGAAAGCAGAGACATACGTCTTCTCCTTGGCATGATTCATGTCATTGCAGGATCGCGTGGCAAGTTGCCATTTCCTGATCGTTAGTTCTCTTGCTGACAGGAATCTAGCATCATCGTTGAATTGCGCCATCGTGTCTTTTCAAAGGCCTCGCCTCGATAGTCGTAGGTGTCGTACTTCAACCTCCGTTGACGTACATATTGAGTTTTGCGTATACCTGTGCACTAGCATTTCGTTCCGCGTAGAATGTGATGTACCCCGACATACGTTGACGTAAAATTTAAGTTCCATGTATTCTCGTGCACTAGCGTTTCGTTATGCGTAGGTTGCTTACTTGGGAAGTTAAAATATCATAGACAATATGGATAATAGTGTGTGCTCGAGTTAATATTCGCGGTTCCTACGTGATAACCTTTAATGAGCTTCAACATAAGTTTCCGAAGGTCTTAAATGAATGTTTTGTAACACCTGGGTCACTGCGAACATCAAACAAATACCAAACCAATGAAATATTGTATTTCATACTTGGGATTTGTATAAATATGTGTATCATTTTCACATATCAATTTTTGATCAATTCCAAACTCTAAATCGCTTTCTGGAAGGTTATACGCGCACTGATGCATAAATATAACCAGTTTAATGCAACGAACACTCCGGAATAGTGAAATAGGCTTAACATACCTTAAATAACCTTTACATAACTTAGAAATAAGTTTTAAAGGCTTTGGTATGGCAAAAACAAGTTAATTCGCTTACAGGGACTAAACTTGACAAACTGCGAAAATATGCCAATTTGAACTGTAACAGACATTCCGGAACATGACCATAAGTTAAACATACCATAAATATCCTTCACATAGCTTAGAAATAGGCTTTGAGGGGTTCTGTGTGCTAAAATAAACTTTTGGGTCATTCAGGGACTAAAAGTGTCAAAAAGTGCACAAGTTTGCATTTTCGCACATAACTCACGTTCTGAATACATCCGGACATCCAAAAATTTATGTAAGCATGACTATATTATGATTTAGTGTTTGGCTTGCCAAAAATCTATTCGTCGCGCAATTTGGATCGTTTTTCGCGCTTATGCGCATTCCGTCATAATTAAGCGAACATCGCGATCGTACGGCCAAACGAACCAACATCCGACATATTTTTGAGCATGTTTCATGTCCACAATGTTTAGGCATCATTTTAGGACCTTAAAGTTGGCTTTACGGGCCTTAGAAGTGCCGGAAATGGGTTTAAATACCAACAGGGACCAAAACTGTCACTTTTGAAAGTTGCTGCTGATCAGAAGGGCCAGGCGGCCCGCCTACACTTCTGGTGATCCTGAAGCGGGCCGCATCAGCCTCCCAGACAGCAGAAACATGGCAGAAACTTTGAATCTGGTCCATTTCACTTGCACATGGTTTTGGGGCAATACAATGGGCTCAAATGGTTTTGTAATACCATGTTCTTGAGGTGTATGGTTGAGATCAAAGCACGGTTTCCTAGAAACGATCCTAACGGCTAACCGAACACTATAAATACCCCACCCCACTTCTTGCAAAACTCACTAGAATCCTGATTTGAGAAGCTCTAAGTTGAAACCATTGTTTTATACCTGAGCTACTTGGATCGAGGTTAGCATTCGGGGACCCTTCGTAAGTATTCCTTCGTTCTTTTATTGCTTTTCGAGTCTGAAAGTCAAACTTTGTTTGACTTTCTGCGTTGACCAGTTTATGGTCAAAGCGAAGTTCATTTGAACTTCGCAACGTGAGTGTAATCACGTTGGTTATAGTCCCTTGGGACTATGCCTACTGATTACCACGTTGTCTAGGGTCGTAGGGTAAGCGATCTAATAAATCGCTTATACCTTCGAACCCGACCCATTTGGTCGATCATTAGGATCCGACCAAAACACTTTAGGTGACCATAGTATATAGGGAATAACCTTCCGAGGTTATACCTTATGGTCGCTTCGTTAAGTAGTTGTATGATAGGTAGTACATATGCCTTAGGTAAATTACCAGAATACCCATTTCATGTGTAATTGGTAATTAAGCATGTGTAACCTAAACTTTCATCACTTAACTGATTATGTAACATGTTTAGGCATATAACACTTGTCATAGGGCTAGTTAGACGTCTCGAGTGCGCTTTTGCGCGCACGACGCGTTAAAGTAGCATAAGCTACCTTAATGGGTCGCGATGGGTCGAAAGCACTTAGGTTAGGTTTCATTTAGTATGTAGGATTTGTTAAACCATATAACACGAGTCTCTATACTCGTTTGGTTTACGAACCCTCATTCTATCTAAATCCTCCGATTAGGTCCGGTTTATTAACATAGTTACCTATATTAGGTGTCGTTTGATATCCGTGATCTCTAGCATTGTTTGGTTGTCACTCAAGGACTACTGAGCATTCTCAAGTGAGTACATAAACCCCTCTTTTACTGTTTTCCAAACTGTTTTGGGGTGAAACACATGTGCCTACTTGTTACTTTCATGCTTTCCTGTATTCACATCATATACCTGCTATGTTTGTTAGTACATTATAGTACATGATTTCATTTTGTTCATGCTACGTATGCCCATTGTGTGCATATTTAGTACATTGTTTTACATTACATTTCATGCTATGTATGTCCATTGTGTGCATACCTAGTACATTGTTTTACATCACATTTCACGCTATGTATGTTCATTTGATTACATACTTAGTGCATTGTTTTCACATGCTTACATTTTGGTATGACATTTGGTTTGTTTAAATGGGACAATACATTCATTAACATTAGCTACGCCGTTCGTTAGTAGGTAGTGGTACCATAGGAATTGACAACTCCCGTTCCTGAAATCCCGGGTTTGTGGGGATTGGAAGGAATGACCGAATTCGAAGATATAATACAGATAGACCTTTAAATTCGTTTAGGGGTTTATCACCACAGTCACAAGGCTTGGATGTATGCATTATAACAACACCGCATAAATGTTCATATTCAGTATAGCATGCATTTCCACAAGACATAACATTGATTTAAACCATGTTTTACTTCAATATATTGTTTTGTGCATTTTTACCTATGGCTTAATGGATATATTTATACATATATATATTTCACTTGCCATACATGACATTTTAACAAGGTTTACACAAAGACATTTGACATAGACATTTTGACATAAACATTTTGACATGATTTACATTTGATCATGCATTTCCACAAAACATCGCTTTGATTTAAACTATGTTTTACTTCAATACTTTGTTTTTGTGCATATGGTTTAGTTGATATATTTCACTAGCCATACATATCATTTTGGTTACACATTACATGATTTACATTTGACGCATGAACATCATTGACATTGGTTATACATTACGTGACTCACATCTTGACAAAAACATTTTGACATATTATTCAATACGTTTGGCAATTGGGTTAAACATAGACATCTTACATTGTTGGTTTGGTTTGAGTAAGTGATTTAAGTAACGAGGCGTGTGTGATATGATACAAACATGGTGGATACGCCGCTGGTACTTCCTATATATAAGTGTTTGTATGGTATCACATACTGTAGCGTTATTTGAATCATTTCAGTTTGAGACATATCACATTTTATACAAATAACATATTTTTCACAAGACATTGATTTACAAACAACTTATCTTATACAAACTAATCTGACATGGTTATTCATTTAACCGTACATTATTCACTTATTTATACATATCATCTGATCTTATCGTTTTCCAATGATTTACAAGACAAAGCAAATTACAAGGTTCATGACTAAACAATTTCTCAAACATAAGTCATGAATCCTATTTTTCACAAAACCTATGTACTCACCGGCATTTTTATGCTGACGTACCTATTTTCACATGTGTTTCAGGAAATGAAGCATAGGATTGATCAAGATACACTTAGGTGGACTTGGGCCTTAGTAACAATAAAAGATGCAAGACTAGTTATTTATGTCATGTTTCTTTGTTTGTCAAAACATTGTAACTCTTTCATTTAATAAAACAATATTTCAATTCCCATGTGTTATGAAACAATGATTCTGTTACAACACTCCCCGACGTTTCCGCCACGTTTTGTATGTTCTACGTGGTCGGGGTGTGACAGAAAAGTTTCCTAAACTCTTAGAGTTTTGTGTACTGTATGTAATTGTTGTATACACCGTGTATGAAACACCACAATAGCGTATGTTTGAAAACGAAATTTTGACTGTTTGCTTTTCGGCAACGGTTGGAGACCATATTCGAGTACTAGGCGTTCTGTATGTATTCAAAGTCGTAATAGTCTAAGTTCCCAGAGAAAAGATGAGGTTAGAGCCTAGGTATCTCTACAGAAAACCTTATTCGCTGTAACCTATAGCTCTGATACCAATCTGTCACACCCCGAAAATATCAGAGCCGGCGTGACTGGACTGGTATCTTCATTGCACAGCGGAAGCAAATAAGCTAAGTCTTCTAGAAAATGAATGCCACTAAGTACTCGACTCCACATGGTTCTCCTATTCCAACCGTGCCATGATTTCTGAAAAGTAACCTGAGAAAGAAACATGCGAAAAAGTCAACATAATGTTGAGCGAGTTCATAGTTTGTTTGTAAAATATTTGAAATAAATCTTTTGAATAACCGGTTTGTGAAATATATTGAGAAAACGAATTTAGAAATCATTTTCTTGCCAAGTTATATGGAAACTTTGTATTTGTAACGCATTATGTTCGTAAAACCATGTATTTGTAAACTCTCGTATTTGTAATGTTCGTATAACCGTCAATGCCCACCCTGACTTTGACTCCATGCCCGCATAATCCTATGCTTTGAATTTGTATAAAACATGGTATTTAATTTGTATAAATAAAGTATTTCTGTAAGTATGTATGTCCCTGGTATGTAGCAATAAGGAAAAAGAGATCACCAATGGGTTGCAAAGCCAATGGTATGTGTGAAATGGTGCAGGAAGTACTCAAACCTAGCAAATTTGTACCGGGCTTCCGGCTGGAAGACATAGTCACCACTATGGGCTGCCCCGACTTCATGGGTGTGGGCTCGCTACACCCAAATAGATCTATCACTCATGTCCCTCGGTCCTATGATGAGGATTAATGGCCTTAAGTGTTGTGCCCACCACTCACATGATCTAGTAGTAAACCCTCCTTAAGCTAATCACACCATGTACAAAATGTCTGAAATAATTGTAACATGTATTTTACCCAAGCCTCTAAGGCCAACTCCCCAGTCTCTAAGGCCAACTCCCCAGTCTCTAAGGCCAACTCCCCAGTCTCTCTATATTATCACTAGACGATCCATCCCTAGTCATGAAAATCATTCACATTTCGATAATACGCATTTGTTTTGTAAAAACCGGTATATTTAGTATAATCCATTCGTAAACCATTTGAGTTCCTCGAAATCCATTCGTAATATGATTTAGAAATATGAGTTTTCGTTCGTTCAAAAGCTTTGTATGTTCTTGCAAAACGTGCTTTGTCTAAAAATATGCAATCTTTGTTCATCGAGAACTTTGTGTGTTTTCTGCAAAACGTGCATGTCTTTCCACCCCGAAAACATTTACAAAAATGTAAAACCGTAAAAAGGTGGGGTTATGAACTCACCTGGATTTCCATGTGCAAAGCTAGCTAAATACGACTTCGTGATGTTGTTTCCAAGACGAGACTCGCTTAGCGTGCATTCTACAATATTCCTAACACGAAATATCTTATGAGTTTCTAATTAAACGTAGTAACTAAACTACGTGTCATCGAGCTCTACCGAACCGTCAACCGAACGATTCAACGGTAAGTTGTTAACTTGAAAGAAACGAATAGGTTAAGCTTGTTAAGTTTCGTCTAATGTCGGTGAGATTACTAAGTCTTGGAAAGACTTAGTTCTCGAGAGATTTAAAATATGAGTATTTATATATATAAATATATAAATATACCGGTAGAATAATGTTAGTCGTTCCGAGAAGTCGTGCGTATATATAAAGAATATTTATATGAAAATATCACATAACAATCCCATATTATGTATCGCGTCTCCCGTGAAAAGTATCAAAAGATGTGTATATGCCGTTTAGGCGTTTTGAAATAAATATAGAAAGTTATATTTACTTCATATGGTGTCCGTGGTGTGGTCGTTTATAATAACTATAATAGTTATATTTATTTTTATAAAAGAAGCGTCGAGTTGTCATGTCTGAAAAATAAATATATAACTATATTTATTTTTTATAAACGAATTCACATCGTACGATATTTGAAATAAATATATAATCTATATTTATTTTACAAAATGAAATCTTGTTGCTTGATATTGGAAACGTATGTATAAACTATATTCGTTTATAAAACGGATTTGTGTTGTTTGGTATTTGAAATAAATACATATGCTGTATTTATTTTTATAAAAGAAGTTGTATTATCGGCGTTTGAAACAATACGAATAGTTATATTAATCTTGTAAAAGAATTGTCGAATTTTGAAGTTTAAAATAACTATATTTATCGTTGTAAATAATTTTCCGAATCGTCGTTTATTGTAAGTTGTAAAGTGTTGTGGTAAGAAGTTATATCTTTGTAATCGTCTTTGTAAAGGATTATTTGAATCCGATAGCTTTGTTTTATAATAAATCGCGTTTTATTTTTACGGATTTTCTCGAAAAACGGGCAGAGTTTCCTCTGTTTTTGGACGCCCCCGACAACACAAGTTGTCATTATTTTATCATATTCAATCAAGATTCAATTACCAATATGTTATTTTTGTAGAAACGACAAACTAAAAACTACTTCGAATCGGTTCGAGCTCGTTTCACGAAATAAATGGAGACTTTATAATTAACGTAAATATTTATTCGCATCACTAATAATCTTTACCAAGTCTTTCGCGCCGCTTTCGTTGACTGTGTTGACCGAGTCAACTTAGTTGACCGGCTCAGTTGACTGAGTTGACTCGTCGGGTTGACCAGGTTTGATAGAGTCGACCCGAACCGCGCTAAAACTGAATATGACCGCGTTGACCGAGCCGTTGAACGCTTGACCTGCTTTTGACTTTGTTTGACTGAACTCGAACCGAGTTGACAGATTGTTGACCGAGTCGACCGGGTTTGACCCGCTGCGAAACCCGAACCTGAACTAAGAAGCCAAAACTCCCAGATTTGAATCGCCGAACATCAACAAAAATATCATCATCTTCATCTGAATGCAAGGAAAAGATTCAGTCGAAACAACTTACCGGCAAACCCGTCGGAAAAACAGTGAAATTTGTTGGTTAAAGACACGAACTACCGGATCGAGACACCTATTGCCGGACCGAGACACGAACCACCGGTCCGAGACACATACCCCAGGTCCGAGACACACACCAGTGGTCCGAGATGACGACCGCCTCTACCACCGCCGTCGGTCACCACCACAACCGGTTCTCTCTCTCTCCCATCTTGTCTCTCTCTCTTCTGTTCCGCCGTCACGCCATTTCACGCGCCTTGTTGGGGTGCCGGTCGGAGTATCTCCGGTCACCGGAGAAGGAAAGGAACTAAGGGGTGGGTGTGTGTCTATTGAATGTAATCGAGAGGGAGGAGTAGGGATTGAGGAAATAAATGCCTGTGTTCTTTAGGTTGGAGATGAAAAGGGTAGAGGGAACTGGTTGTGTGCGTGTATATTTGGGTCAGTGTTTTCAAATTGGGAAATTAGGGTCATCATACACTTATATAAGTAGAGTTAAGTGTTGGTTTAAATGGGCTTGGGTCCAAGGCCCACAAGCCCAATACTGTATTTTAAGTGGCCCGTTACTACCCGAGATCCATTTGCGCACCCGTTTTTGAAACAGTTCTTCTAAAATTTCCGGACATTTTTTTAAAGTCAAAAGATGTGAAATAGTGTCGGTAGTCGCGTTTGACGCGTTCGTTCGTCGCTTTACGATAATAATCGTGAAAAATCGCGTCGTTGCCGTGTTGATCCGTTTTCCAATCCGGTTTCGACTACGGATATAAAAATATAATTACGAATCAAAATATATTGTAAAATTTAAGTTTCGAAGGTTACAGGCATCTCGGTCGCTTCCGTTTCGTTGCCGATGCGTTGTAAGTTCACGTTTGCATTTGTGTCGCACGAAAGCCTAATAAATTCACAAAATTTAATTTCATAAGCATAAAATTTTCGTGTAACATTCATACTTGTTGGCGTTGTCAGTATTTTGTATGGTATCAATTCGTTGTTGTTTGATGTTCCGCATATTCCACGCGAATCTTCATACGCGTACTGTAAAGTCGGATAAACATTCCTAGGCACTCCAAAGGCCTAATTAAGTTAATTTGTGCTGTAAACGCTATTTATTATCGCGTTAATCACATGTTAATCATGTAATTAAGAGCCGTAAATCACCGGTTGTCACATTCGACCCGGTCCCGAAAACTAATTAAAAATGATATAAAAATCGATTTCATTTTTACCTTTTATAGGAGCAAATCATTTGCTTCACACCAAGGGTGAAAGCAAGAAGAGCATGCTCATGGGTCTGTCCGTCTTTTGAATAACAACTTCAAAACCACCAGTGGTGGAATCCATGATAAGAATAGCACAATCAGACTGTTAGGTACCAGTAATCATGTTCTTGATAAAGTCACGATGTCCGGGAGCATCAATAACTGTGCAGTAGAACTTGGTGGTCTCAACCTTTCACAAAGCGATATCGATGGTGATACCTCTTTCACGCTCAGCCTTAAGCTTGTCAAGCACCCATGAGTATTTGAAAGACCTCTTGTTCATCTCAGCAGCTTCTTTCTCGAATCTTTCGATCACACGCTTGTCGATAGCACCGAGCTTCTAGATCAAGTAGCCGGTTGTTGTGGACTTTCCGGAGTCGACATGTCCAATGCCAACAATACTGAGATGAATCTTTTCATTACCCATCCTGAAATTTAAAATGAACTGTTAATATATTACATATCTGAAAGTCTGAAAGTATAATATATTACAGATCACATAGCACACAACTTGAAATATGAAACTAACTGTCAGAATATTACAGATCTAAAAACACAGTATATTATACTCTTATACAATTAGCAACTTAGGTTGCCTTTCCTACACCTTCGCATCGCTTCATTGAAACGCACCGCTACATTCAAAACATGCACCTTTTTGTTCTAAATTTAATAGGCACGATTCATTCAAAATTTAACAACTACCAATTCTTAACCAAACCGATGCGATTCATCAAATAAAACAACCCGACAGAAACGTTAAAATGAATATATACAAACACAAACGACACGAGTATTAAAACAAATCTACACCGCTTCATTCCGTAACCGTAATCCAAAACTAAACCGCCATAAACCGGTTCAAGTACTTCGTCGGTTCTAATGGTTCTAATAACGGTTCACAAAAAAACTATTAATTGTGTTACTCCACGGGTCGCAACCCTTCATCGGAATAAAGTCAATCTCAACGGTTGCGTCATGTCGTTTTTTGATTCAGCGCTCCACCGAAATTAAGGTCGCAACCCTTCGCCGAAATCCCGACAAGTATAAATTCTGGATGAACAATTGTAACTGTTGGTTTCATTCATTCAATGTTAAATTCATTATATGATTGCTGTGTTTTCTTGATTCTAGGACTTATAATTGATATCAGATGGTGAGGATCATCGAACACCCTGCGTTTTCCTGCAATGGCCATATCACTTAAATTGGTATGCTTTAACTTCATCACGTTATTTCAACCTTATAAATTAGCAACTTTCCTTATCTTATTTACTTTTGGAAAAGCTTAAACTATTGTGCAAGATCAGCATCAATGGTAATCTATGTTTTAATAAAGCTCACTTTAGTCACCTTGCGATTAATCTCTGATTGAGTTGGATATTAATTCGAAATCCAGCGGCTGAACTAATATATTATGTAAATAGATGTTTTGGATAAAACTATATGAAACATTGATTAACCAAAATAAGCTTCATTGTACATGATTCATAACAATGAAAAGAGACAA
>JARYGA010008595.1:0-41607 GCA_030545235.1 Helianthus tuberosus
CGAACGTCACCGAAACGACGCATATTGAAGGTATACTTCATGAAATGACAAAATACGCGAAAATTTGTCAAAATACGACACGTATATGCGTCGAACAGAGGAAAACACGAAAAAAACATTTTTTTCTTTTCTGTTTTATAAAATATAAAAAAATGTTTTATATCTTAGTTTTTTTAAATTTTATACTTTTAAGTAGAAATTGATGTCATATTTTTTAAAAAATTAATAAAAAAATGTTATATATTTTTTAAAAATTAATTAAAAATGCTATAAATCCTTAAAAAATTAATTAAAAACTGTGATATTTTGTAAAATTTTAATTAAAGATGTCCAGTTTTTAAAAAAAGTTAATTAAAAATGTTATATTTTTTTTATAAAATTAATTAACATATGTTATATTTTTTATAAAATTAATTAAAATATGTTATAAATTTTTAAAAATCAATTAAATATGTTATATTTAATATTAAAATTTAAAAATTTTGTTACATTTTTTTAAAAAATACATTAAAAATTATTATATTTTTTTAAATATATAAAAAATAAATTAAGAATTGTTATATTTTTTAAAATTATTTGTTATATTTTTAGATTGATATGGATGACAATGTTAGGAAAGGGCGGGGCCGGGGTGGTGGCGGTGGCGGACGTGGTAGAGGTGGAAGTGGCGGTGCAGGTGGCGGACGTGGTTGAGGTGGACGGGTGGGATTGGGGCGGCGGTGGCCGGTGGGAGTGGACGTGGGCGTGGGCGCGGTGGTTCATACGACACGACATAAATGAAGAGTTTCGTACGTATATCTATTTGGAACATTTTTTATCATCAAATATGTGGTTTGTGGTTCCAAAGGCAAAAGCTTGTGATACGGATCACCACGATACATTATAATTCGGATCGCTACAATACGCTATAATACGATACTTAACGATAAAAATAATAAAGATATGATATGATATGCAACGGTATGCTATAATACGATATTAAGTTAAAAATGTGATACGATACGTCATGATACGCTATAATACGATACTTAACGATAAAAAAATAATAAAGATTTTAAAACTTATTAAAACAAAAATAACCAATAATAAACACCAATAACCAAACCCAAAACACCAAAAACCAAACACAACACACCAAAATTCAACCTTAAAAATTCAGGGCCTTAATACGCATCGTATAGGTCTATACGATGCGTATAGCGCCGCTAGACAAGCCCTGCAGCAGCTATCAGTCTGCCATGTCTTAACTTTATCCAATACGGATCGTATAACCCTATACGATCCGTATTGGACTTTTGAAGTGTGCGGATAAGGGGGTCGGTGTGCCAATAGAATCTCCTTTTTAAAAATGGTATTACAGATGATTTTATTTTTTGGGTAATAGATGGCTCAGATTCACATAAATTGGATGCTGAATTGTTTTTTTTTATGGAAACCACACTATTACAACAATTATACAATTATATTTCACTTTTGGCTTAAATTCAATAACATATACAACTATATTACATTATATATGTAGGGAGAGGATCATGAGAAAACTAGATATAAATGAGAAAACTAGAAAACTAACTAAAAAAACTTTAAAAAAAGCTAAAAAACATACCAATTTTTTTTCTTTTTTACAATTTTTTATAAAAAAAATCGATAGTTTTTATATATAAAAAATTTCAATTTTTTTTTTGTTGTACTGCACATGTGTAGTAATACACATGTGTATGTGTACTACACATGTGTAGTATTACACATGTGCAATACAACAAAAACCTTTTTTTTTTTTTTTTTTTTTTTTTTTTTGAAATTTTTTTTCCATGCATAAAAAGCTGCGGTTTTTTTATTAAAAAAAAATTGGTATGTTTTTTAGACTTTTTTAGTTAGTTTTTTGGTTTTCTCATTTAAACTAGTTTTCTCATGATCCATCCCCTATGTATATATATATATATATATATATATATATATATATAGGGAAAATATATATATTTTTGGAGAATCCATCGAAGTGTTTATATTATGTGTTATGTGTATGTATTTAGATGCATTAGGATAATCTAAATAATACACAAAGGATATCATGAATATACTTGAAAGAATAACAAGTATAAATTGTGACACATGTGCCTCTACAACCATCATACGAATACAAAATCAATGAAATCTTGTGTTTCATACTTGGATTTTGTATAAGTATGTGTATCTTTTGCACATATCTCATCTTGTTCGATTTCGAGCTCTAAATCACTTTCTGAAAAATTATACGCAAACTGTTATGCAAACGTAATCAGTTTAATGTGACAAACACTCCAGACTAGTGACATAAGCTTAACATACCTTACATAACCTTTACATAACTTATAAATAATTTTTGAAGGGTTTGGTATGGCAAAAACAAGTTTATTCGATCAAAGGGACTAATTGCGTCAAACTATGAAACTATGCCGATTTGTATAGTAACGAACATTCTAGAACTTAATCATAATCTAAACATACCCTAAATATCCTTTACATAGCTTAGAAATAGGCTTTGAGGGGTTCGGTATGCGAAAATACTCTTATTTGAACAATAGGGACTAAAAGCGTAAAAAACGGCGTAAGTTTGCATTTACGCGCATAACTTACGTTCTGACTACATCCGAACATCCAAAAAATTTTTGTAGTCACTAAAATATTTTATTTTAGTGATCGGAATGCAAAAATACCATTCGTCGCTAAATTTGGTTCGTTTTCGCGTCCGTTCGAGTTTCGTCGTAATTAACCGAACAATGTCACCGTACGACCAAACGAACCGACACCCGAGATTTTTCCGAGCATCTTTTGAGTCCCCTATACTTTAACGACCTTGTAGAGCCTTGAAAATGGCTTAACGGAGGTAAATACGTTGAAAATGCAAGTTAGAGTGTGCAGGGGCTTTTTCTCCCAACTTCTGAAAGTTGCAGCCTACCCCTCGCGTCGCGCGACAGCCTAGGGGCTGTGCTGTGGCGCCACGCCACCACCCAATCTAGACAGAAACTTCATTTTTGTTGGTGCATAAATGTCTGTTAACTTCGTCTTTATCGAGTCTTGTGTCTAGATAGGATAAACCAGTGCTCAGTAGGTTAGAAAGTTGGTTTTGTATGTGAAAGAGTCATTTCGCACGAAATGGTATAAAGCATTTCGTACGAAATGAATCAAACCCATTTCGCACGAAATGAGCTATGCCTATTTCGTACGAAATGAAACATCTACGTATAGTTTGAGCTGGTTCATCATTTGTAACGATTCGGATTTCAGAGCCGAGGTGCTGCCAATTTGTCAAGTGATCTGTATTGCTTTGAAATCAATAAAAAGAAGATAATTAGGAAGAATCAAGCTGTAATCAAGTTCGTATAATTGATTCCACCTTTGATATGGATTAAAACTCTTCTGAACGACTCGTTTAGGTCGCACAACGATCCAACAAGTGGTATCAGAGCTCAGGAGGAAGAGTTCATACCCATTCAGCTTGTTTTCACCGGGATTTCTCACTTCTACTCATTCTTCTTCACAATTTTCAAAATTTAACGGTTAAAATGGCTTGAATTTCACATATATCACGTAAAACATAGTTTTAACTAATCCTTGAAAGAATTGGACCTTAATTCGACGTAAAACCGGATCAATTTGACAAAATCTTGGCCGACTGTGTGACGTCATCATCATTCAGCACGAAATCAATATATCATTTCGCACGGAATAAATATTGTGGAACTTCATTTCGCACGATATCAATATCGGGATCTTCATTTCGCACGGAATCAACCTTCTGCAATTTCATTTCGCACGGAATCACATTTCTGGATTTTCATTTCGTACGAAATACTTCATTTCGTACCAGAGGACTATTTCGCTTGAAGAGTGTGATTTCGTTTGACTATTCTGCACGAAATAGTCATTTCGCTTGAAAGATTACCATTTCGCACCAAGCTGGCATTTCGTTTGAAAGTCATTTCGCGTGAAGATCATTTCGCTTGAGACTCATTTCGTTTGAAGATTGATGCATTTCGCTTGAATCTATTTCGTTTGAAACTGTTTTTCAAATCACAAAAAATTTTCTAAGTGTTTGTTGATTGTTTCAGGTACGTCAAGATGGGGGACGATTTTCTAAATCCTTTCAGTAACGTGTTTGCTTACACTAGCAGTTCAGGAGATGGCACAACCAGCAACACAAATGAAAATGCACCAAACCCGAGTCCGAAGAAAACCATTGCTGATTATTTGAGTGTTGATAATGCCTACGAAACCTACAACAAACCGCCCAAGCTAATGGCCATAGAGGATTACAACAGATGGGCTAGTAGATTTGAGGAATGGTTACAGGCATTTGCATACCTAAGTTGGAAGAGTTTGAAAACTGGTTTTGACATCGGAAGAACTGACTATGAGAACTTAACGGATACTCCACAAGAGAATTTCATTGCAGAACAGAAATGAATCGCTTTACTTTATTAATCAGTGAGAGATGACATTATATCATTGATCGAATACAAAGATTCCAGAGATCTTTGGGAGAAATTAAAGATGAAGTGTGTGGGTGGTGCTGAAATTGTTAAAAACAAGAAAAAGCTATTAAGAAAAGAATTCGATCTGTTTGGGTGTTTGAAAAATGAGAGTGTGTCGAAGATGATAGAAAGATTTGGTCACTTAAAGCTGGAACTAGCAAGATATAATATTGTGTATACTCAGGAAGCATTGGTTGATAAGCTGTTTGACTCACTGCCTGATGAGAAAGACTGGCAGTACTTTGCTTTAATGATAAAGAACACAGTGAAGTCGACTGATCTGACAGTTGATTTACTAATCGAAAGGTTGGAGAGTCATGAATTGGAGATCAGGAAAACGAACAAAGTCAACAATTCCTTGTATCAGCAAAATGTTGACTTATATTATCGAGGAAGTATGATTCCTAAAACTGTGTCCCCAAAAACTGCCTTCTCAGCAGAAAATTCAAACATGTCAAATCAAGAAAGTCCAAGCAGTGGTTATCATGGAGGATGATCTTCAACTTCTCCAAGTCAATCAGTTCCGAAAAATTTGTTCCAGTGCAATATTGCTGTTGATCTAAAAAATGCACAAAACTTCAGGGAAGAATCTGCCAAGCAGCAAATGGTGTTTTTGGCATCTGTCTTGGAATCATATGAGAGCCTTGTTGCTGGAAAGATTGGAAACACCAATCTCACCAAGGAAGATTATGATCAAATAGACCCTGAAGAGATGGAGTTAATTGATATAAGATGGTGTATGGCAAGTGCGGTCAGAAGGGCTCAAAGATTCATGGAGATAACAGGCAGACACTCAATTGGCAGACCTTCAACAAAGCTTGGTTTTGATAAATCAAAGGTTACGTGTCTCAAGTGCAAGCAAAAAGGGCACTTTAAACGAGAATGTCGAAATGCAGCAGCTGATGAAACGGCTAACCCTTTCCGTGAAGATTATTACAAAAGAGCCATCTATCATCAAAACAAAGCAGAATCTCCCAGAATGAAACAGATAGAAGATGCTCCCAAAGAAAAGTCGAGAGCATTAGCTGTTATCCATGACGATGAGGGATATGATTGGAGTGATGTGTTACCAGAAGAAGATGCAGTGGGATATGCCTTCACGGCAAAAATTGTTCCTTGGAAAGATACCCGATCAGAGGAAGTAAAATATGTCAACAGAAAGAGTTTAGCTTTAACAATGAAAGATAGACATTTTCGTGCATGGAAAGAAGCAAAAAGCGCGAAGAGACGGGACGCTGACAGAGAATGCTATTTGGATCCTAAGGGAAATATACTTGTGGAACCATCAACACTTCTTGTCGAGACTCTGATTGAGCAAATTACAGAAGAGGAAGAAGCAAATCAAAGGTTGTGGTGGGGAAGTGATTAAGAGAAAGAAAAGGAGTTACAGTCGAAAAAGATCGATGATGGGATAATTGACACGACGAAAGAATTCACAGCAGAAAATTTGAAGAAAATGGCTGATAAAGTGCTCGCAGCAAAAGAGTTAGAGGTAGTTTCTGAGTCTGGAACTGAGTCTAAAAGCAAGGTCAGTTCTAATGATTCAACCAACGAGTCAGGTAAGAAAGCCAAAATTGAGAGCGACTGCAAAAATTGCATGAAAGACTGCAAAGTTTGTAGTACACTTGCTTACCTCAGTGGTAAAAAGACTGAAGAGCTGACAGAAAGAGTCAGAGAAGTTGAAAATCAGATCTTAAGTCGTGATAAATTGGTAAAAGCTTCAAATGACAGATTAAAAGAATTAACTGATAAACTTGAAAAAGATAAAATTAACGTAGAACAAATCAGGAAAGAAAACGAAAAGTTAATTCTTGAAAACCGCCAACTTTCTGAAAATTACGAGAAGTTAAAAAGAACGGTAAAAGATTCTGATGAAAGAAATGATAAAACATTTAAAGAAAATCTTCAACTGACAGGAGTACTTCAGTCGAAAGAGAGGCAAATCAACCAGCAGTTGGATGAGATTGCTAATCTGAAGCTTCAGTTTCAGGAAGCTAAAATTGAAAATGAACGCATCAATCTGAAACTCAACAGTTACAACTCCGCAAGTTTTGTTCTTCAACATATCGTTCCTAAACCAATTGGGAAGAACAAAGCTGGCGAAGATGTTTATTCGGACGGAACTGGGGTTGGGTATCATCAGGTTCCACCACTAGTATTAAATAATTTTTCAAAGAAAAAGTCCGGGTTGGTTAACGACAATGAAACAAATGAGGTTAAACTTCCAGAATCAATCGACGTCACATTCACTTCATCATCCGATGAAGACAGTGTTCAGTCAGAAGTTGTTAAAAGTATGGTCGAAAGTGTTTTGAAATCTGAAAGTGATTCAACTAAGGATGAAGAATGTTTCTTGGACAAATATATTCCGAAATCAACATCCAAAAACAACTTAACTGAAGAACCTAATCTTGTGATGTACAAGATGTCGGGAACGGATAAGTTGTATTCGGATCTTGAATTTCCTTTGGAAAATGTGAATGTTGACAAGTTGAAAAATGTTTTTAAACTGGTTGAGATTGATGTCTGTGAAATCAAAGGATTGAAACGTTCCAAAAGGCAATTAAACTTTGAAAAAGATAAAGCTTACTACAAAAAACTTGTTGTACTGCCGCGTTTTTCTAACAACAATCAAAACAAATGGTCGGGTGGTTATAAGGGTGGTAAGAATTATCAAAGAAGGAACTTTCAAAACAAAAAGTTTGTTGAGAAAAAGGTGTTTGTGAAAAGCTCAAGTTCTCATTCCGAGCAAGAATCTGAGATTTTTTCAAAATCAAATGAAGAGTTTTTTTGAAGAAAAGGCCTCACAACCTCAGACCGAAGGTATAAATCGGGTAGCTGATACTCGTACATGCTTTAAGTGTAACAAAGTTGGACACATTGCACGAAAGTGCACCAACTTAAAGCCTAAGTCTGAAGTTGTTGAGAGTCAGAAAAAGAAAGTTGATACAAAAGGCAAAGCTCCAATGGTTGTTGAGAAGAAAGTTTTGAAAAATGAAAACACCAAGATCAAAACTGAACCTGTAAAGAATGTGGTAACTAAAATTGACAAATTTTACAAAAGGGTTGCTTCGCCTCAACAAGCATGGAAACCAAAATCAGTTGAAAAGAAATCAAGTTCTCCAAAACCAAAGGTTTATGAGACGGAAAAACAATCATCCTCTACCACTCCGGTAAAGATGAATGTTCCTTTGGATTACTATGAGAAACTTGAGGAACAAAAGTCTACTACTTCTGAGAAGAAGTATGTACCAAAGAAAGACCAATCATCTGGTCAACCTCCTAAAAATGATTTCTTTTTATACAAAGAGGTTGAGATTGGGTCTGAAGAGAGCTTAAAGATGAATGACAAAAATTTTCCGCCACTTTACACTGCTAAAACTCACATCAAAGTCAAGCTACCTGAGTCAAAAGAGGCTTGGGTGGCATCAAAATCTAACTAAGTGTTTGTGATATGTGCAGGAGCTTCCAAGATCCATTTCACGTTGGATTATGGATAGTGGAGCTTCTCGGCACATGATGGGAAAGAAGACCCTACTGTACGATGTTCGAGGGTTTAATGGAGGATATGTGGGATTTGCAGGAAATCAAGGTGGTCGAATAGTTGGTGAAGGAACTCTATCTAATGGTATTGTCACGTTTGAAAGAGTAAACTACATCGCCGAACTTGAAAACAATCTTCTGAGCATTTCTCAGATCTGTGATCGTATGTATACAACGCACTTTACAGATAAGGAATGTTTCATATTGAAACCAGGATTTGTTGTTCCCGAAGAGTGGGTTATCATGAGAGCACCTAGAGTCAATGATCTGTACGTGTTGGACATGAGTGTAGCAACTACTACCACGGGTCAGGCTCACTGCTTTATGTCAAGAGCAATGGAAAAAGAATCGCAATTGTGGCATCGAAAGATGGGCCACATTCACCTGCGAAAAATGAATCACCTGGTGCATAACGACTTAGTAACTGGTGTTCATGTGAAAGGTTTTCATCTTGAGGGGGAGTGCATTAGCTGTATCAAAGGCAAGCAAAAGAAGAAATCACATCCTCAAAAGAAGGTTAACTCAGTCTCGAGACCGTTAGAGAGACTTCATATGGATCTTTTTGGTCCAGTGAACGTCAAAAGTATAACTGGTGATCTCTACTGTCTAGTAGTAACAGACGACTACTCGAGATTTTCGTGGGTATCATTTCTGAAAACAAAGGATGAGACATTTGAAAGTTTGATGTCGTTGTTCAGAAAAATTGAAAACTTGTACCAAACTCGAATCAAAAGAATCAGGAGTGACAACGATACAGAGTTCAAGAACAACAAGATGGAAGAGTATTGTGATGAGAGAGGTATATTGCAAGAATTTAGTGCTCCTTACACTCCGCAACAAAATGGAGTAGCTGAAAGAAAGAACAGGACGCTAATTGAAACGGCTAGGACGATGCTTGCTGATTCAAAATTACCAGTCAACTTTTGGGCAGAAGCAGTATCAGCCGCTTGCTATACACTCAACCGGGTTCTTATAGTGAAGAAATTCAACAAGACATGTTTCGAGCTGATCAACAACCGCAAACCTAACCTGAAGTATCTGGAACCGTTTGGGTCTCCTTGTACAGTTCTGATTCCTTATGGTAAATTTGGTGCAAAGAGCATTGAAGGATTTTTCGTGGGTTATGCAAGTCCATTGAAACGAGTCTTTGTTCCAAGCTTGAAGCGGATCATCGAAGCTCATAATGTTGAGTGTCAAAGTTATACCATGCCACCTCAGAATCCCGGCGACTCGTGGCGTTTTAATTATGATACTCTGTGGGATTCATTCGACTTAGAAGAAGAACCAAATTTCTTTGACGAGTTGGATATTCTAAGAGAATATGAAGCATCACAAGAAAGATTCCCAGCTGAGTCTTCTAGACGTCAATTTCGAGCTTCCAATGACGATGAAGCTGGTCCTAGTAATACTGGAGAACATGATGACATTCAGCAAACTCTTGACAATCAGACGGCAGTCAACGATAATCTAGAATCTGATGACAGGCTTATATTCGATCGTGGTGATTCAGATTATGAGGGGGAGCAGATCCAGATTTCTAGTCAAACAATTCCAGTCAGTGAACAAGGTGCAAATCAAAATGTCACAAATTTGGAAGGCGAGGAAGATGTTCCAGGCGAGGTGATGCCGAGAACTCTTTCGTACCATCCAGAAGAGCTGATTATTGGAGAATTACAATCAGGCGTCCGCACAAGAAGACAAATTGACCAAGGCCTTACTTGTTTTTATTCTACAGTTGCTCCGTTACAAACTGAGTTTTCACTTAGTTGTTTTATTTCGCAGATTGAACCGCGAACTGTGACACCCCAGGAAAATCAGGAAAACAACGCAACTTAACTAGCTTCCTCAGTAACCACGCGCTAAATTTCGGGACGAAATTCTCTTAACAGGGGGAGAATGTGACAACCCTCAAATTTACATGTATTCCGTACAATTCATTAATGATAATTAAAGTGCTTGACGATTGTGTGGAATTACTTAACTGCTTTCTGATATCTGTGTTATACTTACATGTATTTGTTAACATACTAGTAGGATACATAAAAGTTACTAAATAGTCCGGTATGCCTTCCTGAGTGTTAAAAATTAAAACGTTGCAAAAATATATATGTAGGATGCTTTACGAATTAATTAAGCAGTTTAACGGAACAATGTCGAACCGAACAACCGGACTCTACCCGGAAAACAAAAATATTGACATGACACTATTTTTCCTTTTTCTAAGCAAGTTAGGGTCCCCGAATACCCTAACCCCCGTTATATTATATAACACTCTAATAATTAATTTATTACTCCTAACTAAATTAAATATCACCTAACTATCTAGTTCAAATCAAACCCCATACCCCCCTTTCCCTGAATGACGGTTGCATGGGAGACACCACCCCACGAAATCCTTTTCTTATTTTATTTGCACATGTTGGCTTTTACGAGGCATATTACATGGAGGGTTATAAGGAAAGCATGGTTAATAAATAAATATGTAAGATCACCATTTCATTCTAACACCCACCAAACAACAAGCTTCAACTTTCCTTTCCTTCTTGCCTATGATCGGCCGAACACCAACCACATACACCCACCGTTTTTGTTTCTTGTTCAACCATTTCTTATACAACCAAAGGTGTTAAAGGTCATATAAGTAAGCTTGGTGAACTCGGAAGTGGAAGGACCTCTCTTATTTTCTTTTAACCACCACTTTTACGCCTTGTTTCTTCCCTAGCCTTGTGCTAGTTGTAAGTTCTTCTAAACACCTTCTTAAGCTTGTCTAAAGTGGTTAATAAGAATTTTGTCGGATAAAAATCATGAACACTAGAGTTCAAAACTAAAAGTCCACTAAAAATAATAAACATGGTGGTTAATGAATGAATGTTAGTGTAAAACTTTTGAAACTAGTTTTGCTATGATTCTTGGTTGATTATCTGATGTTTTGCTGGTTAGTATTGATGTTTAATGTTGTTGCGATTAATAAACTTGCTAACGGAAATCAATCGAACACGAACTAGGAAGTTAAAGAGTGAAAACAGAATCTGTCCCGGTTTTACAGCCAACTTTAGTTGGCTGTAAACAGGTGATAAACTCTACGAAAAACTGATATTTTGAGTCTAAAACGTGTTATTATGAAATACGGTTCTAATGGCACCAGAATCGTAATTTTTGGACTCCGTTTACTATTTTTAAAGCGTCTTTTCGTAACAGCAGCTAAAGCTGCAATTTTTCTGCTGAAAAAGTGCGTCTTGTTTTCTGTTATAACTTGTAATCTGTGTGGAGTCTGATCACGAAATTTATACCATAGTTGACCACCGATGTATTTGTAATTACCCCACTGGAATTTCGTAAATCGGATGCTCGATGAATTTTAAATAAATTATCTCGTGAACTGTGGTCAGAAAAATATAAATCTGAGTTCAGTCCGGAAAATGAATTTTTATAAAATATTGGTAATGAACCGGACCCCGATATTTTTACACAATAAAATTTGGAACGTTTAAGACATTCGGTAAAAATTTGGGAATTTTTGGAATAAGTGAACTATTTTATTAAAATGTCCGAAAACAGCCCGGGTTTGAATATTTAAGCTGAAACGACATAAGTTGTAATTTGTGTGTCTAAATGTCGAGTATGCTATCTGTGAATGATCTAACATGTTATATGAGTTATATGCATTATTGTATGCTTGCTTATGAGTGGGGAATGGATGGGGAACTTATATGGGCATAAACCGTTAAAGTGATGCATGTTGTGATAGATACGTGTAGGAACTTTGTGCTCTATTTGAAACCACTAAATGACTAACTGGTAAATCATACTAGGGCGTGATTGACCGACCTTGACTGTTAGCTATATTTGAGAATCTAACCGAGCAAACCGAGGTGAGTTCACACTTTTCTACAAAGCATGGTAATTCCCGGTGGGAATGGGAATGGGTACAGGAATAGGGATTCCTCGTCCTTTGGGACGCGTTCAGGAATGTGAATTCCTCGTCCTTGAGACGTGTTCAGGAATGTAAATTCCTCGTCCTGTTGGGACGTATTAGACTTACTGGACTAGAACTCTATCAGCGAACTCCCTCCCTTTTTGTATCGACTTAATCGCCGAGGCTATGGCGAGCGGGTCATTAGTTAATAGCGCTATTAGGTTTAACAAACCGCACACAGTGCCAGTTGGACGGGTGTGTACTAATGGACTATGGCACGTCGGTGGTGATAGAACACCGACGCTAGGGCACAATTGATTTTTGTTAGTAGTCGATATGATAAACGAGTCTGGTAGTTTAAAATACTGGGGTAGCTCCCCACGGCCAAAGTGCCGGGCTGGATAGCCAGGGAAGGTGGACATGGGATGGTTAACAAATAAATGTTTTCGAACTATGGGGTAACCCCCACGGCTGGATAGCCGAATGAGATTAAACTATGTTTTTGGAAACAACTCTAAAATGGACAACCAACCATGAACTCACTCAACTTTGTTGTTGACTCGTTATTACATGCTTTGCAGGTCATTAGATGCTATGGAGCTTGCATATGGAGCTGGTCGTTGTGGGATGCGAACTGATATGTCCCGTACTTAATGAATAAACTTTATGAACTTATTAAACCTACGTATTGGACTTAAACTTATGAACTATGGACTTATGTTTTGAACTTGTGTTTTATGCTTCCGCTGTTAACCTAAAATCGGTTTACTTCCTTTTGGTCACCAATCGTATTGTGTTTGGTTTTAATTACTTAATTATGTTGTTCAATATGATTGGTGGCTCGATCCTGGTCACGTCACGCCTCCAAGCGGTGATACTCCGCATGGTGGATTTTGGGGGTGTGACAGATTGGTATCAGAGCCATTGGTTATAGTGAACTTGGTTTTTAAAAGGGAAAAGTTTTTGATAAAACCAGACTATAACCAGTACAGTGCTCAACGATCCACAACGACGCTACGCTCCACGTGCAAGACTCGACACCATAAGTGGTATGATTTATGTTATATTGTCGGTTAGATAGTTCTCACTGTGCATTAGATAATGTGGTAGTTGCTATTTGAACCTTGTGTGCTTATTCTCTATTGTCGTCCCACACTTACGCACTTACGCGACACTTTTCTCACTTACGTTGCTTCATTATGAAGATCATGAGCGGACGCGAAGGACGTATCAACCTCACTCAAGCCCAGTTGACGGCTTTGATCAACGAACGAGTCGCTGAGGCACTCGCAGCCAACCCTGCAGGAGGTATAACCTGCCATATCAACCCACCTTAAGACGTTTAGATCCTACCTTCGCAAACCAATCCTCGTGCTTAACCTTATCTTTTATTCTCGCGTAACAGGTCAACACGCTCAACCTCCTGTGTGCACGTTCAAGACGTTCATGGACTGCCGACCTACCACTTTCAGTGGCACCGAAGGAGCAGTGGGCCTTCTTCACTGGTTTGAAAAGCTTGAGTCAGTTTTCGAGATGTGTGAATGCCCCGAAGACCGTAGGGTGAAATATGCTACCGGAACACTTGAAGGGGTAGCGCTCACATGGTGGAACGCTCAGGTTCAGCTGCTGGGGTTGGTTGCTGCTAATGCCACCCCATGGAACGATTTCAAGGAACTGATCAAAGAGGAATACTGTAGTCGGGATGACATCCACAAACTGGAGGTGGAATTTTTCAATCTGAAGATGACGTGGTCTGAGATTGAGGCGTATACCAAGAGGTCGAATGAACTGGCTATCCTGTGCCCTACTATGGTGGACCCTCCCATCAAACGTATTGAGCTTTACCTCAAGGGCCTTGTACCCGAGATTCAGAGTCACGTGACTTCGGCTAACCTGGGTACCATTCAGCAGATCATTAAGTTAGCCCATCGTCTCACCGATCAAGCTGTGGAACAAAACAAACTACCCAAGCGTATTGGTGCTGCTACTGCTGACGCACCCAATGATAACAAGCGAAAATGGGATGGGAATTCAGGAAAAGGTTCTACTTCAGCTTAGTCCCATCAGCGAAAGACAGATGAGTACAGGAGCCCCAGTCAGCAGTCTTCGGGGAATCAAGGTCAGGGTGGATACAAGGGAAATCACCCCAAATGTAATCGCTGTAACTTGCACCACAGTGGGCCATGTGGTAAAGGCAACTGTCATCGATGCAACAAGCCTGGTCACATGGCAAGGGACTGCAGGAGTCAGCATCCGGCGAATCAGAACCAGCAGCAACAGCAAGCCCCACCCAATCAATGCCAGCAGCGGCAACAACAAGGTAACAACAAAGGGTGCTTTCAATGTGGTGCTGAGGTCCATTTCAAGAAAGACTGCCCCCAGTTAAATCAGAACCAGAACAACAACAATAATGGAGGAAACAATGGAGGTGGCAATGGGGGAAACAACAATGGCAATGGCGCCGGAGGTCGTGCCTTTATGATTGGTCAGGGTGATGCAAGGAACGATCCCAACGTTGTGATGGGTAAGTTTCTTCTGGACAACTTCTTTGTTACTGTTTTATTCGATTCAGGTGCCGATACTAGTTATGTGTCCGTAAAAGTTAGCTAAATGCTTAAGCGCACTCCAACACTCCTGAACACCAAACACACGGTAGAACTAGCTAACGGTAAAAGTATTGAAGCCACACACGTAGTTAAAGGTTGTAAACTCGTCTTAGCTGGTCAGACTTTCTCTATCGATCTTATTCCTATCACACTGGGTAGTTTCGACGTCGTTATTGGGATGGATTGGCTGTCTCATCATCAAGCGGAGGTTGTTTGCAAGGAGAAAATCGTCCGCATTCCTCGTTCTGGTGAAGAACCTCTCATGATTCGTGGCGACAAGAGTGGTGCTGTCGAAGGCATCATCTCTTTCCTTAAGGCCCAGAAGTGTTTGCGAAAGGGCCACACTGCCATTCTAGCACTCGTTACTGACACATCAACGGAAGAGAAGAGAATTGAAGACATCCCTATTGTGCGCGATTTTCCCGAGGTATTTCCTGAGGAATTACCTGGTCTTCCGCCTCATCGCCAAGTTGAGTTTCAAATCGAGCTAGCTCCTGGAGCAGCGCCAGTAGCTCGAGCACCATATCGTCTAGCTCCATCAGAACTTGAAGAACTGTCCACACAACTACAAGAACTCTTGGAAAAGGGTTTTATACGTCCTAGCTCTTCGCCCTGGGGAGCTCCAGTACTATTCGTGAAGAAGAAAGATGGTACCTTCAGGATGTGTATTGACTATCGCGAACTTAACAAGGTGACTGTGAAGAATCGTTATCCTCTTCCACGTATTGACGACTTGTTCGACCAACTGCAAGGGTCAAGCTATTACTCCAAGATTGATTTGAGATCGGGATACCATCAGTTGAGAGTCCGAGAGGAGGACATCTCCAAAACAGCACTCAGAACTCGTTACGGCCATTACGAGTTTCTGGTTATGCCATTCGGGCTGATGAATGCACCAGCGGTCTTCATGGATCTCATGAACCGAGTGTGCAAGCCTTACCTGGATAAGTTTGTTATTGTGTTCATCGACGATATCCTGATATATTCTAAGAGTCAGGAGGAACACGAGCAGCATCTACGACTTATGATGGAACTTCTTCGAAAAGAGCAGTTGTATGCCAAGTTTTCGAAATGTGACTTCTGGCTTCGCGAAGTCCACTTTCTAGGCCATGTGGTAAACAAGGATGGAATTCACGTGGATCCATCTAAGGTTGAATCGATCAAGAACTGGCCTGCACCCCGCACACCAACAGAAATCTGCCAATTCTTGGGTTTGGCCGGATATTACAGAAGGTTTATAAAAGATTTCTCCAAGATTGCGCAACCTCTCACTTCACTGACTCAGAAGGGTGTCATCTATCATTGGGGTGATGCACAGGAGTCCGCATTTCAACACCTAAAGGATAGACTTTGTAGCGCGCCTATCCTCTCATTGCCTGAAGGCACAGATGATTTTGTGGTTTACTGCGACGCTTCCATCCAAGGACTTGGTTGCGTATTGATGCAACGTGATAAGGTCATTGCCTACGCATCACGCCAACTCAAAGTTCACGAAAGGAATTACACTACTCATGATCTGGAGCTGGGAGCAGTTGTTTTCGCACTTAAGATATGGAGACATTACCTATACGGTACCAAGTGCACCATTTACACCGATCATAGGAGTCTCGAGCATATCTTCAAGCAAAAGGAGTTAAACATGCGTTAACGCCGATGGGTTGAGCTCTTGAACGATTATGAATGCGCAATCAAGTATCATCCGGGCAAAGCCAATGTTGTGGCCGACGCCCTCAGTCGAAAGGATACTATACCTAGGCGTGTACGTGCTCTACAGCTTACCATCCAATCTAACCTTTCCGCTCAGATTCGTGATGCTCAGGTTGAAGCATTGAAAGCAGAGAACATCAGGGCTGAATCCCTACGAGGATCGAGGCAGCGGCTAGAACAAAAGGAAGACGGCGCCTACTATGTTAACGGGCGCATCTGGGTTCCACTTTATGGAAATTTACGCAAGCTTGTGATGGACGAAGCGCACAAGTCTCGTTATTCGGTACATCCTGGTTCGGATAAAATGTACCACGACCTCAAGACTACGTATTGGTGGCCTGGCATGAAAGCCCACATAGCAACCTACGTCAGTAAGTGCTTGACTTGTGCGAGAGTCAAGACTGAATATCAGAAACCATCAGGCCTACTTCAACAACCGGAGATCCCGAAATGGAAATGGGAGCAAATTTCCATGGATTTCGTTACTGGTCTGCCTAGATCTCAACGCGGAAACGATACCATTTGGGTGATCGTAGATTGACTGACCAAGTCTGCACATTTTCTGGCTATCAAAGAAACGGATAAGTTTTCTACTCTTGCAGACATTTACCTAAAGGAAGTGGTATCAAGGCACAGAGTGCCAACCTCTATTATATCTGATCGTGACGCGCGTTTTACTTCAGAACTGTGGCAAACAATGCACAAGTCTTTTGGCTCACGTTTAGATATGAGCACCGCTTATCACCCACAGACGGATGGGCAATCTGAACGCACCATCCAAACCCTTGAAGACATGCTTAGGGCATGTGTAATCGGTTTTTGGTAATGGCTGGGAAAAGCACCTCCCGCTAGTGGAGTTCTCATATAACAACAGCTACCACACCAGCATTCAGGCCGCTCCATTCCAGGCATTGTACGGACACAAATGCCGATCACCTCTCTGTTGGGCAGAAATTGGTGACAGTCAAATCACTGGCCCAGAACTTGTGGTAGATACCACCGAGAGAATTGCTCAGATACGACAGCGAATGGCGGTAGCTCGTGACCGTCAGAAAAGCTATGCTGATAAGGGAAGAAAACCACTCGAGCTCCAGGTTGGGGATCGAGTGCTACTCAAAGTCTCACCTTGGAAAGGTGTAGTCCGCTTTGGCAAACGAGGCAAACTCAATCCGCATTATGTTGGACCGTTCGAAGTCACCGAGAAAATTGGCAAAGTCGCCTACAGGTTGAACCTACCTGAAGAACTCAACGGAGTTCACAATGTTTTCCATGTGTCGAATCTGAAGAAGTGTCTGTCAGATGAGACCCTCATAGTTCCTCTTAAGGAACTCACAATCGAAGACCAGCTGCGATTCATCGAGGAACCAGTAGAGATTAAGGATCGAGATGTTAAGATCCTCAGGCGTACCAGGATACCTCTGGTCCGAGTTCGTTGGAATGCTCGTCGTGGCCCAGAGTATACCTGGGAACGAGAAGACCAAATGAAGCTCAAGTATCCCCAACTGTTTAAGAAAAACGCAACCACTACTGAGGCTGAAGCTACTGCAGAATTTCGGGACGAAATTCCAAATCAACGGGGGGATGATGTGACACCCCAGGAAAATCAGGAAAACAACGCAACTTAACTAGCTTCCTCAGTAACCACGCGCTAAATTTCGGGACGAAATTCTCTTAACAGGGGGAGAATGTGACAACCCTCAAATTTACATGTATTCCGTACAATTCATTAATGATAATTAAAGTGCTTGACGACTGTGTGGAATTACTTAACTGCTTTCTGATATCTGTGTTATACTTACATGTATTTGTTAACATACTAGTAGGATACATAAAAGTTACTAAATAGTCCGGTATGCCTTCCTGAGTGTTAAAAATTAAAACGTTGCAAAAATATATATGTAGGATGCTTTACGAATTAATTAAGCAGTTTAACGGAACTGTGTCGAACCGAACAACCGGAATCTACCCGGAAAACAAAAATATTGACATGACACATTTTTTCCTTTTTCTAAGCAAGTTAGGGTCCCCGAATACCCTAACCCCCGTTATATTATATAACACTCTAATAATTAATTTATTACTCCTAACTAAATTAATATCACCTAACTATCTAGTTCAAATCAAACCCCATACCCCCTTTTCCCTGAATGACGGTTGCATGGGGGACACCACCCCACGAAATCCTTTTCTTATTTTATTTGCACATGTTGGCTTTTAGGAGGCATATTACATGGAGGGTTATAAGGAAAGCATGGTTAATAAATAAATATGTAAGATCACCATTTCATTCTAACACCCACCAAACAACAAGCTTCAACTTTCCTTTCCTTCTTGCCTATGATCGGCCGAACACCAACCACATACACCCACCATTTTTGTTTCTTGTTCAACCATTTCTTATACAACCAAAGGTGTTAAAGGTCATATAAGTAAGCTTGGTGCACTCGGAAGTGGAAGGACCTCTCTTATTTTCTTTTAACCACCACTTTTACGCCTTGTTTCTTCCCTAGCCTTGTGCTAGTTGTAAGTGCTTCTAAACACCTTCTTAAGCTTGTCTAAAGTGGTTAATAAGAATTTTGTCGGATAAAAATCATGAACACTAGAGTTCAAAACTAAAAGTCCACTAAAAATAATAAACATGGTGGTTAATGAATGAATGTTAGTGTAAAACTTTTGAAACTAGTTTTGCTATGATTCTTGGTTGATTATCTGATGTTTTGCTGGTTAGTATTGATGTTTAATGTTGTTGCGATTAATAAACTTGCTAATGGAAATCAATCGAACACGAACTAGGAAGTTAAAGAGTGAAAACAGAATCTGTCCCGGTTTTACAGCCAACTTCAGTTGGCTGTAAACAGGTGATAAACTCTACGAAAAACTGATATTTTGAGTCTAAAACGTGTTATTATGAAATACGGTTCTAATGGCACCAGAATCGTAATTTTTGGACTCCGTTTACTATTTTTAAAGCGTCTTTTCGTAACAGCAGCTAAAGCTGCAATTTTTCTGCTGAAAAAGTGCGTCTTGTTTTTTCTTATAACTTGTAATCTGTGTGGAGTCTGATCACGAAATTTATACCATAGTTGACCACCGATGTATTTGTAATTACCCCACTAGAATTTCGTAAATCGGATGCTCGATGAATTTTAAATAAATTATCTCGTGGACTGTGGTCAGAAAAATATAAATCTGAGTTCAGTCAGGAAAATGAATTTTTATAAAATATTGGTAATGAACCGGACCCCGATATTTTTACACAATAAAATTTGGAACCTTTAAGACATTCGGTAAAAATTTGGGAATTTTTGGAATAAGTGAACTATTTTATTAAAATGTCCGAAAACAGCCCGGGTTTGAATATTTAAGCTGAAACGACATAAGTTGTAATTTGTGTGTCTAAATGTCGAGTATGCTATCTGTGAATGATCTAACATGTTATATGAGTTATATGCATTATTGTATGCTTGCTTATGAGTGGGGAATGGATGGAGAACTTATATGGGCATAAACCGTTAAAGTTATGCATGTTGTGATAGATACGTGTAGGAACTTTGTGCTCTATTTGAAACCACTAAATGACTAATTGGTAAATCATACTAGGGCGTGATTGACCGACCTTGACTGTTAGCTATATTTGAGAATCTAACCGAGCAAACCGAGGTGAGTTCACACTTTTCTACAAAGCATGGTAATTCCCGGTGGGAATGGGAATGGGTACAGGAATAGAGATTCCTCGTCCTTTGGTACGCGTTCAGGAATGTGAATTCCTCGTCCTTGAGACGTGTTCAGGAATGTAAATTCCTCGTCCTGTTGGGACGTATTAGACTTACTGGACTAGAACTCTATCAGCAAAGTCCCTCCCTTTTTGTATCGACTTAATCGCCGAGCCTATGGCGAGCGGGTCATTAGTTAATAGCGCTATTAGGTTTAACAAACCGCACACAGTGCCAGTTGGACGGGTGTGTACTAATGGACTATGGCACGTCGGTGGTGATAGAACACCGACGCTAGGGCACAATTGATTTTTGTTAGTAGTCGATATGATAAACGAGTCTGGTAGTTTAAAATACTGGGGTAGCTCCCCATGGCCAAAGTGCCGGGCTGGATAGCCAGGGAAGGTGGACATGGGATGGTTAACAAATAAACGTTTTCGAACTATGGGGTAACCCCCACGGCTGGATAGCCGAATGAGATTAAACTATGTTTTTGGAAACAACTCTAAAATGGACAACCAACCATGAACTCACTCAACTTTGTTGTTGACTTGTTATTACATGCTTTGCAGGTCATTAGATGCTATGGAGCTTGCATATGGAGGTGGTCGTTGTGGGATGCGAACTGATATGTCCCGTACTTAATGAATAAACTTTATGAACTTATTAAACCTACGTATTGGACTTAAACTTATGAACTATGGACTTATGTTTTGAACTTGTGTTTTATGCTTCCGCTGTTAACCTAAAATCGGTTTACTTCCTTTTGGTCACCAATCGTATTGTGTTTAGTTTTATTTACTTAATTATGTTGTTCAATATGATTGGTGGCTCTATCCTGGTCACGTCACGCCTCCAAGCGATGATACTCCGCATGGTGGATTTTGGGGGTGTGACACGGACATATAAGGAAGCACTAACTGAATATTCTTGGGTCAACGCGATGCAAGAGGAGCTGAGTCAGTTTGAGAAGTTAGGAGTGTGGAAATTGGTAGACTTGCCTGATGGTCACAGGAAGATAAACACCAAGTGGGTGTTTAAGTGTAAGAGAGACGATCGAGGGGTTATTATTTGTAACAAAGCTCGACTCGTAGTCCAGGGCTTTAGTCAGCAGGAGGGTATAGATTTCACTGAAGTGTATGCTCCGGTTTCTAGACTTAAAGCAATCAGAATCTTCCTAGCATTTGCATCTTGGAAAGGTTTTAAAGTTTATCAGCTTGATGTTAAATCGGCTTTTCTCTACGGGAAGGTAAAAGAGGAGGTATATGCCGGACAACCACCGGGCTTCACCGACCTAATCCACAAAGACAAGGTTTATTTACTGGACAAAGCGCTGTATGGTTTACACCAGGCCCCGAGAGCTTGGTACGAGACATTGTATCAACATCTGCTTGCCAACAGCTTCATCCGTGGAAAAGTGGATGCCACTCTCTTCACCAAAGAAGTCGACGGACATCTTCTGATAGTTCAAATATACGTGGACGACATCATATTTGGGTCATCAAATGAAAATCTGTGCAAAGATTTTGAAAAAGTTATGAAGCAAAAATTTGAAATGTCATCGATGAGTGAGATGAAATTCTTCTTAGGACTTCAGGTTGATCAACTACCCGAGGGAATTTTCATACATCAGACGAAGTATGTTCATGATATCTTAGAGAAATTTGGGATGTCCGGAACTACTCCAGCTTCCACCCCATTAGCGACGAACCATGGGATAAACCCTGATCTCACCGGAGAGAAGGTGGATGAAACGTTATATCGTTCCATGATCGGATTGCTGATGTACTTGACAACTTCAAGACCCGATATTATGTATCCAACCTGCCTCGCAGCGCGATTTCAGTCAAGCCCTAGAGCTTCGCATATGGTAATTGTGAAACATATATTACGTTACCTGAAAGGAATTCCATCACTGGGGTTGTGGTATCCAAGAGAAGGTGATTTCGGATGCTGCAAAGTTAACGCTAAGTCAACAACAGCGGGGTGCCAGTTTTTCGGACCACGATTGGTCACCTGGCAATGCAAGAAGCATACCTCTGTAGCTTTATCCAAATGTGAAGCCGAGTATGTATCTGCTAGCAGCTGCTGCTCTCAGATCTTGTGGATCCAGCAACAGATGCGAGACTACGGTTTGCAATTTCTTAACACCCCTATCTTTGTTGATAATGAGGCAGCGATAAACATAACAAAAAATCATGTTCATCACGCTAAAACGAAACACATTGAAATTCGTCATCGCTTCATCCGAGACTGTTTCGAGAAGAAGTTGATACGAATTAAGAAAATCCACACTGACGAACAAAAAGCTGATTTACATACCAAAGCGTTTGATAAAACTCGGTTTCAATATCTTTTAAAATTGAACGGTATGAAGCTTTTATCGGTGTTGGAGGAGATTCTTGGCGTAGATGAAGGTACCACTGTAGATGATGTTGAAAAGCAATCTGCAATGGTTTGTCGATTTTTACTTGTTTTAGTATTTAGGGGGAGGTAGGTTATATTTTCAGAAAATACAAAAACAGTAAAAAAATTCAAAAAGACAAAAACATGAGATATTTTCAAAATCCAAAAACAATAGAAAACTGAGAAAGAGCTTGTGTAAAAAGGGAAAATGATAGTACATCAGCTTGACAGTTACAGTATGCTAAAGAAATGTAAAGTTTAAAAGTGTTAAGCAGTCTCGTTGATGATATGCCGGTAGGTTTTTACACATTTAGTAGGTTTGTTCGGTATATAAACCTGAATAACAATTTGTTTTTATGTGGGGAACATCTCTCGGATATATGGGTAACCCCCGAAATCTTGTTTGAAAGGCTCTATTTCTGACATACTAGGTCTTTGTACGTGGTAATATCTGGGGTATTATACCTGGACTTCTGATTTTGCGGGAGCAATAGCCTAGTCCTCGTATAATACTTTGCACATCTTTAGTCATAAAGCCCGCCCTCAGCATAAAAAATGATGAAACATTGAAAAATGCTAGTCATGTGCTGTTGTAAAAGAAGATCCCAAAAGGGTACCCACTTTAAAGTTGAGCCATCAACACTTAACCCCTTACAGATATTACTAGTGTGCACTCACCTGTAAGACTGAATATAGTGGTCTGGATACGGGAGTATATTCTGAGGTGGTACACGCATATAAGCTAAGTCTCTAAAACACTAAAATCGTATCCTGAACATATTGAAATTTGTGTGAGAACTTAAGTGGATCAGTATATCGGCAATCTAAGCGAATTGTTTAATTCTGAGTATGAAATCAAAGCTTAACGGTACTTGTGACTTGTCGATAGCCGATATGATTCCCTAACACACTCACCAAAAATATGTTTGTAAATAGTTTACATTTACTGCATTTCATTTCTGTTTAGCATTCTAATATAGAAACTTTATTCAAAAATCAAAAAGATTTTACATTTCTGCTTTATTTTCCGACAAACCAAAGTGGAAAGCTGATCTTCAGATTCGCAGTTTAAAGAAGATGCAGGAAGTTTCTGAGCTGGACAGAAGAGTTGGGAGCTTAATATGTTAAACCTGAAAATGAAAAGTCAAAACAAGTTCATTAAGTTGAAACTTGTAATTTTCATAATAATGTTTTGAAAAATGTTGAACAAAAGTGAGTTTTGTTTCGTTTCAGATCAACCAAGGTCATTAAGTTGGACTTGGTAGATAAATTAAGTGCCTAGGGTCATTAACTTGGACCTAGATACTTAAGTGGATTATTAAAAACTGATAATAATAACAAATGAAGTCAAAGAGAAGTATAGATTATAAAGTCAAATTTCTGAGTAGCAGGAAACAGGTTTTGATCCTGTGAAAGCAGCAAAGCGAGATCCCCATGGCTATGTCTGAACAAAGTCTGAACCAGAATTCTATTCCAGCTTATTGAAAGGGGGAGTCTAACAGTTTCTGGATCAACATTCAAGGGGGATTTTAAAGATTGTCAAAGTTAAAGTTTGAGTGATAGCTGCTGATGCTGGTAAAGAGATTGAATGATACTTACAGTGTTAAACATTTCAGATAGAAAGAAAAGACTGAAGACTCGATGCCAAAGATTTCATCAACATCCAAGGGGGAGTCTGTTGGCGCATAAATGTGTGTTAACTTCGTCTTTATCGAGCCTTGTGTCTAGATAGGATAAACCAGTGCTCAGTAGGTTAGAAAGTTGGTTTTGTATGTGAAAGAGTCATTTCGCACGAAATGGTATAAAGCATTTCGTACGAAATGAATCAAACCCATTTCACACGAAATGAGCTATGCCTATTTCATACGAAATGAAACATTTATATATAGTCTGAACTGGTTCATCATTTGTAACGATTCGGATTTCAGAGCCGAGGTGCTGCCAATTTGTCAAGTGATCTGTATTGCTTTGAAATCAATAAAAAGAAGATAATTAGGAAGAATCAAGCTATAATCAAGTTTGTATCATTGATTCCGCCTTTGATATGGATTAAAACTCTTCTGAACGACTAGTTTAGGTCGCACAACGATCCAACAATTTTGTGCAGCAGTTTGATAATTCAGGGACCATTCTTGCAATTTCTTTGTGTGATGAGCAAGTTAACACGTCTCCAAGTCATGCTAGCTGTCCCTAAACACTTGTATGGTTGAGATTCATTGCTTGGTGACCAAATAAACACTTGTAATGATCTTGTTCATCCTCCACAAGTATAAATACCCATCCTATCTTCCTCATTCTTTGCTCATTTCTCATATTTGAACTCTAAGTGGAGGAATTCTTGCTAAGGAGCCACCTACCTGAGTTCTAATATCATACTTCTAGCCTTTGAACACCTTGTAAGTGTTCTTTCATGGCTTAGTAGTTATTTTCAGCTATTTAGAGCTGAAAGTCAAACTGTTTGACCAACAGTTTGACTTTCGGTTTTGACCATCAATTGTTCAAGTCAAAGTTCAATTGAACTTTGCAACGTGATTGTAATCACGATGGTTATAATCCTTAGCGATTAAACCTACTGATTACCACGTTAACTAGGCGTAGTGATGAGTCAAAGTTTCGGTCAAAATGCGTAACTACGCGCATTTTGCAACAGAACTATTTTCGAGTATCAAAACCCTTTGTTTTGATACCAAATCAGTTTTCTAAGTTAGTTAAACATGTTTTAACATGTTTAACTCGTCACTACTAGTTTAGTGCTTATTTAGGGTCGTAAGTTAAGCGGTCTAAACAACCGCTTAGACTTTCGAACCCGGCCCGTTTGGTCGATCATTAGGATTCGACCAAGCTTATTTAGTGATCATAGTTGTATAGGGAATAACCTACTAAGGTTATACCTTATGATCACATAGGTTGGTTAGTTATCCATTAAGTCGATTATATGCCCATAGAAAATGACCAAAATGCCCTTTTAGAGCTTAAATCCATATTTAACATATGTGACCAAATTTTCGACATCTAAACTGATTTAGTAACATATTTAAACATAATTGGGCATGTAAGACTTAACATAGGACATAGATAACCATTCGACCTTAGGTTTACGCAAACGACGCGTTATAGTAGCTTAAACTACCGTAACGGGTCAAAAGTACTTAGGTTAAGTTTCTAATCAGAATGTTAGATCTATTAAGTCATGCCATAAGAATTCAAATACTCATTTGATTTATAGAACTACATTCTATCATATATCCCGATTTAGGATCCGATTATTTAACATAGTGATTCCATACTAGGTACCACTTGATTCCTTGATTTCTCGAGCTTTGTTAGGACACTTAATCAAGGATATTTTCACCCTCAAGTGAGTACATAGTCCCCTCTTTTACCGTTTTCGAATATTTTGGGGTGATTCATATGTGCTTATTTGTTATTTTCATGATTTCCAACTATATGTATACACATGATTAGTACTTATCTTTTGACAAATTGAACGATTATCCATGGCTTAAACACTGATTTTCAAAGTTGTTAAACTATTTTTTGGTTCATATTATTACTTATACATTCATTAACATTGATCAAGCCGATTGGTAGTACGATATAGCGCTATAGGACTAGACACCCCATTCTGTTGTATGGAATGTCGGATACCAATATTTTAACCAAATAGAAATTGCCTTTGTGGTATTTCTTGTTGGTACATGCGTCTGTCGACTTCGTCTTGTATCGAGTCTTGTTTGATTATAGATAGATCAGGGTGCGTTGTATAAGAAAATATGAGATTTTAGGGAGTGATAAAGGTGATTTCGCTTGAAAGAGGTTTGTGCAGTCTCAAGCGAAATCAACATGTTTGATTCCGCTTAAACTGACTTATTGCCACATTCAAGCGAAATTCAATGCCTATATATACCCATTCAAGCGGATTCAGTTGTAACCTTCTTGTTTCCGGTAGCGAAGCTCTGCCGAAAGTGTCCACAGGCTTGTAATTGATCTGAAATCAATATACGGACAGTTTTAAGTGATATTCTAGCTGAATTGAACTCGATACGTTTGTTTTCGCCACTCGTATTGAGATAAACTCTTCTGATCGACTCGTTTGGGTCTGAAAACGATCCTACAAGTGGTATCAGAGCTCAGGAGGAAGAGTTCATACTAATTCAGCTTCATTTTCTAAATTCTACACCTTCTTTTCAAAATTAACCGTGAAAACTTGGTTAAAAACATCTGATTTTTAAATATCATGTGCGTAATGCTGTTTTGACAAACCCTAGAAAGTTTCAGATCAAAATTCGACCATTTACTTGACCAATTGGACCAAAATCAGATCGAAAGTATGACATCATGCTGATTTTGCTTGAATAGTTCCTGATTGATTTCTCTTGAAAAGTGCACTTTGTATCTGATTCCGCTTGAGAGTTTAGCTGATTTCGCTTGAAAGGTGTCATTCAGCTTCAATTGGGCTATTTCGCTTGAGTGTTCTCGCTTGAATCACTGATTTCGCTTTAAAGATCTTATTTTGCTTGAAAAGGGTGTGTGTTCAAGCGAAACCAAGTATTTTGCTTGAGTTGATATTCCGCTTGAACAGGGTGATCTTGGTTAAACTGTGATTTCGCTTGAGATTGATAGATTGTGAATTTTTGAAAACTGAACCATGGACAACGAGTTTTACAATGCCTTTGCTAGTCCGATATCAATTACTCAGAACACAATGCTTGAAAATGAAACTGGAACAACTCAAAAACCGCCTAAGCTTTTGGATATTGATGATTTTAGTGGATGGGCTGAACGATTTGGTAACTTGTAACACCTGTGCCTCTACGGCCATCAAACAAATACCGAACCAATGAAATATTATATTTCATACTTGGGATTTGTAAAAATATGTGTATCATTTGCACATATCAAAATTTTGTTCAATTCCAAACTCTAAATCGCTTTCTGGAAGGTTATACGCGCACCAATGCGTAAATATAACCAGTTTAATGCAACAAACACTCCGGAATAGTGACATAGGCTTAACATACCTTAAATAACCTTTACATAACTTAGAAATAAGTTTTGAAGGCTTTGGTATGGCAAAATCAAGTTAAATCGCTTACAGGGACTAAAGTTGTCAAACTACGAAAGTATGCCAATTTGAACTGTAACGGACATTCCGGAACATGACCATAAGTTAAACATACCATAAATATCCTTTACATAGCTTAGAAATAGGCTTTGAGGGGTTCGGTGTGCTAAAATAAACTTTTGGGTCATTCAGGGACTAAAAGTGTCAAAAAGTGCACAAGTTTGCATTTTCGCGCATAACTTACGTTCTGAATACATCCGGACATCCAAAAATTTATGTAAGCATGACTATATTTTATTTTAGTGTTTAGCTTGAGAAAAATCCATTCGTCGCGTCATTTGGATCGTTTTTCGCGCTTATGCGCATTTCGTCGTAATTAAGCGAACATCGCGATCGTACGGCCAAACGAACCGACATCCGACATATTTTTGAGCACATTTTAAGTTCCCTATACTTTAACTTCATTTTAGAGCTTTGAAATGGGGTTAACGGGCCTTAAACGTGTCAAAAATGACCTTATTGCATAAAAGGGACCAAAACTGTAATTCTGCCAAACTTGTACCCTACGATGCGCAGGCACTTTTTGCCCTACGATGCATATGGGTTCTATCAGACCAGATTCAGTGTTTTAACAGCAGGTTGCAGCTGTTTGATTCTCACCCACACATTTATACATGCCTAGTCAACTGATAAGGATCATATTTAGCCACCATAACTTTCCCACAAGTGTACGCACATGATTCAATCACGTTATTCCATAAAACGATCTTAACGGTGGACCGAAAACTATATATACCCATCCAACCCCATTGCTAAACTCACTAGAATTCTGATTTGAGGAGCTCTAAGTTGAAACCATTGTTTCATACCTGAGCTACTTGAATCGGGATTAGCATTCGGGGACCCTTCGTAAGTATTCTTTCGTTCTTTTCTTTATTTTATTGCTTTTAGAGTCAGAGAGTCAAACTTTGTTTGACTTTCAGCGTTGACCAGTTATGGTCAATGCGAAGTTCGTTTGAACTTCGCAACGTGAGTGTAATCACGTTGGTTATAGTCCCTTGGGACTATGCCTACTGATTACCACGTTGTCTAGGGTCGTAGGGTAAGCGATCTGATAAATCGCTTATACCTTCGAACCTGACCCAGTTTGGTCGATCATTAGGATCCGACCAAATACATTAGGTGACCATAGTATATAGGGAATAACCTTCCGAGGTTATACCTTATGGTCACATCGTTTAAGTAGTTGTATGATAGGTAGTTTATATGCCTTAGGTAAATTACCAGAATACCCTTTTCATGTATAATTGGTAATTAAGCATATGTAACCTAAACTTTTGTCACATAACTGATTATGTAACATGTTTAGGCATATAACACTTGTCATAGGACTAGTTAGGCGGTCCGAACGCGTTTCACGCGAACGACGCGTTAAAGTAGCATAAGCTACCTAAACGGGTCGTAATGGGTCGTAAGCTTTTAGGTTAAGTTTCATTTAGTATGTAGGCTTTGTTAAACCAAATGACACGAGTCTCTACACTCGTTTGGTTTACAAACCCTAATGCTACCCGATCTAGGTCCGGTTAATTAACATAGTTACCTATATTAGGTGCCGTTTGATATCCGCGATCTCTAGCATTGTTTGGTTGTTACTCAAGGACTTCTGAGCAATCTCAAGTGAGTACATAGACCCCTCTTTTACTGTTTTCCAAACTGTTTTGGGGTGGAACACATGTGCCTACTTGTTACTTTCCTACTTTCCTGTTTTCACATCATATACCTGCTATGTTCGTTATTACATTATAGTACATGATTTCATTACATTTTTATGCTATGTATGTCCATTGCGTGCATACTTAGTACATCATTTTACATTACATTTTATGCATGTCCATTGCGTGCATACTTAGTACATTGTTTTACATTTACATTTTATGCTATGTATGTCCATTGCGTGCATACTTAGTACATCGTTTTCATCACATGCTTACATTTTGTTATGACATTTGGGTTGTTTACAATGGAACAATACATTCATTAACATTAGCTACGCCGTTCGTAAGTAGGTAGTGGTACCATAGGAATTGACAACTCCCGTTCCGGACATCCCAGGGAAAGGGGATGAAAGGAATGACCGAATTCGATATACATAATTTAGATAAACCTTTAAGTGGTTTAAGGGTTTATCGCCGCAGTCTCAAGGCTTGGATGTATGCATTTTCACAACACCGCATAGATGTTCGTATCAGTATAGCATGCATTTACACAAAACATAGCGTTGATTTAAACCGAGTTTTACTTCAATACTATGTTCTTGTGCATATGGTTTAGTTGATACATTTCACTAGCCATACATATCATTTTGGTTACATATTACATGATTTACATTGATCATGCATTTACACAAAACATAGCGTGGATTTAAACCGAGTTTTACTTCAATACTATGTTCTTGTGCATATGGTTTAGTTGATACATTTCACTAGCCATACATATCATTTTGGTTACATATACTTCAATACTATGTTCTTGTGCATATGGTTTAGTTGATACATTTCACTAGCCATACATATCATTTTGGTTACATATTACATGATTTACATTGATCATGCATTTACACAAAACATAGCGTGGATTTAAACCGAGTTTTACTTCAATACTATGTTCTTGTGCATATGGTTTAGTTGATACATTTCACTAGCCATACATATCATTTTGGTTACATATTACATGATTTACATTGATCATGCATTTACACAAAACATAGCGTGGATTTAAACCGAGTTTTACTTCAATACTATGTTCTTGTGCATATGGTTTAGTTGATACATTTCACTAGCCATACATATCATTTTGGTTACATATTACATGATTTACATTGATCATGCATTTACACAAAACATAGCTTTGATTTAAACCAAGTTTTACTTCAATACTATGTTCTTGTGCATATGGTTTAGTTGATACATTTCACTAGCCATACATATCATTTTGGTTACACATTACATGGTTTACATTTGACACATAAACACTTTTGACATTGGTTATACATTACATGATTTACATTAGACATGAACATTTTACTTTGGTAGTTTGGTTTGAGTAAGTGATTAAGTAACGATGCGTGTGTAATATGATACAAGCATGGTGGATACGCCGCTGGTACTTCCTATATATAAGTGTTTGTATGGTATTACATATCGTAGCGTTATTTGAATCATTTCAGTTTTTGACATATAACATTTTATACAAATAACATACTTTTCACAAGACATTGTTTTACAAAACAACTTATCTTTTACAAACTCATTTTACTTGGTTATTCATTTAACCATACATTATTCTCTTATTTATACATATCATCTGATCTTATCGTTTTTCAAATGATTTACAAAACAAAGCAAATTACAAGGTTCATGACTAAACATTTTCTCAAATACAAGTCATGAATTCTATTTTCACAAACCTATGTATCTCACAGGCATTTTTATGCTGACGTACCTATTTTCACGTGTGTTTTTCAGGAACTGTTGCATAAGATGATCAAGATACACATAGGCAGACTTGGGCTTTAGTGACAATAAAAGATGCAAGACTAGTTAATTATGTTGTATTTCTTTGTTTGTTAAGACATTGTAACACTTTTAATCAATAAAACGAAACTTCAATTGCCATGGATTTGAAACAATTAATTCTGTTACAACACTCCCCGACATTTCCGCCACGTTTTGTATGTTCTACGTGGTCGGGGTGTGACATAACTGGGTTGAAGCTTATCATTTAGATGCATGGGAACATACTGAAGTTCAATATTTTAGACCAGTTGGTAGCGATCGAGAGAAAATACCAGTTAGAGATTTGAGTGCTGAGGAGAAAAAGAAATACAAAGATGAGAAGTTGATGGTTAGTTTGTTGCAGCAGGCGATAAAATAAGACATCTTGATTTTACTTCAACATAATGGAACTGCACATTCGATATGGACAGAATTAGAAGCAAAGTTTCTTGGTAGTGATGACATGCTTAAGAACAAAAAGTCGTTGATGAAGAAGGAATTCGATTTGTTTCGAGGTTTAAGAAATGAAAGCACCAAGCAGATCATTGAAAGATACTGCAATTTATTGAAAAACATGAACAGATTGAGTATCAGAAAGGATAAAGATGAGTTGATTGAAAAGTTAGCTGATGCGTTGCCACATGATGAGTGGGGCACGTATCTTATGATGTTGAAAAACAAACCGGGTTTTAATGATCTGACATTGAGTGATTTTATTAAACAGCTTGAAGTTCAAGAAATGGAGCAACGAAAGATAGCTAGAATGAAGAATTATGATGGAGAGCAAGACATTGGTTTGTATTACAAAAGTGGTGTTAATGACAAAACCAAATTTTCACCAAAAGTTGAAACTGCTTTCAATACAACGTGATCTTCTGAAAAGCCATCTCAAGGATCAAGTAACAAGATGGGATTTTCTTCGTTTCCAACATTTGATCCACACTTTTCTACAACAAAGAGTGGCAAAGTACTTCAATGCAACATTGCTTTAAGCCTTGAAAATGATCAGAATTATACCGAGGAAGTTGCTAAAAGCCACATGTCTTTGTTGGTAACTGTGCTTGAACCCTATGGAGGTTTAGTTGCAGGAAGGATCGGAAATCCAATGCTAACAAAAGAGGATTATGATCAAATTGATGCTGAAGAGATGGAATTGATGGATATAAAATGGTGCATGGCTAGTGTATTGAGACGAGCTGAAAAGTTTAAAGAAATTACAGGCAGAGATGATTTTCGCGATGCTCATGTTTCAAATTTAGGATTTGATAAGTCTAAAGTTACTTATTTTCGATGCAGGGAAAAAGGGCATTTCAAGAGGGAGTGCACAAATCGTGAAGCAAGTGGAGCTCAAAATCCCTTTGGAAACAATGATTACTATCGAAAAGCGTTATATCATCAAGTTGCTCAACAGCCACATCAACAACAACAGCCACAAACAGCTCATGGTAGGAAAGAAATTGAAGATTCAAAGAGAGCATGTCTTGTTAATCAAGATAAAGGAAATGGTTTCAGTTGGGATAACTACATTCCAACAGATAGTAAAGTTTGTGTGGCAGAACAAGAAGATGAAAAATTGGTAGAAGGATTTAGTTGGGATGATTATTGCCCAGACAAAGAATTTCTGGCTAAAGGATTTGTTGCTCAGGTTATCAATGATTATACTGATGATTATTGGGCAGAAAAAGTCAGAAAACGTTTAAATGGTGAAGAAAAGAAAAAGAAAGAAGTTTTAGAAGAAGTTCAAGTGAGAGTAGTTAAAGAAGTTCCAGCATTTGAAATCAAAACAGATGATGAGGTAGTTAAGGTTGCTGGGAAGTGTATGAATTGTGACTCTCTAATAATACAGAACAATGAATTGCTGCACAACATAAAAAGGCTGAAAGAATCATATGATACTTTGAACAGAGAAATGAATAAGTACAATGAGTCAAGTAGTGAACAAGCTGTAGCAATGAATACACTCAAAGGAGCTTACATGAGACAGCTTGACGATGTCAACTACTACACAAAGAAGTGTGCTGAGCTTGAGCTGAAACTGGAAACTCAAAGAATTGAAACTGAAAGAGTTAACAATTTATTAAAAAGTTACTCATGTTCTACTTTTGTTGTTGACAGGATTTACCCTATAGTGGAGGGATTGAAGACGTTAGAAGATGAGAAGACTTCGGAAGAAAAGAAGTCCGAAACAAAAGAAGATGATGAAGTGAAGATTTCTGGTAAGAAACCAAGTGTTGTCTATAACAAATGTCCACCCCCTGTCGAAAATGGATATTCTCCTCGAAATCCAAATTCTGAAAGAGTCGAAAAGGCAACAAATTTACAGGGGGAGTCTGGGTCGTTGGATAACTTGCCAGAAAGTATAGATGTCACTTTCAAGTCATCCGATACTGATCATGAGTCCGAATTAATAAAAAAGGTGGTCGATCAGGTGTTGGATAAGGATGAATCAGAGGAGTCAATGTCGGAGTCAAAATCAGAGTCAAAGTTAAAGTCCGAAACATCAAATCAAAAAGTCAAACAGGGAAAACGGGTGTATAATAAAAAGTTTTTGTTATCAAAATCTAATTTGGATGATGAACCGATCAAAGTAGCATATACTTTGAAAGATTCTGACAAATTATATTTTGATGAGGCTTTTCCAATAAGAGGTGTTAAACAGGAAATGATTAAAAAGGTTTTCAAACTGACAGAAATTAATATTTCTGAAATAAAAGATGCAAATCTTTCTGAAAAACCTAAATCTTACACTTCAAGAGTTCAACAACATTTAAACAAGAAAAAGGGTTACAATTGTGGTTCAGGTTTTCAAAAGAAACCAAACCATAATGGTAATTTCAAAAAGAAAGGTCTAGGTTTTATTCCACCTAAAAACTATAAAAATGAGAAAATTTATAAACCTAAAACTATTTTTGTTTCAGGAACAAGTTCTGAGAAAGAACAGAAGAGTTCATTCTGGAAGCAAACGAACAAAGAATTCCTTGCAAAGAAACAAGAAGAGAAGAAAAGTGGTGTTCAGAAGAAGACCAAGACAAGAATCTGTTTTCAATGTAAAACAGTTGGCCACATTGCCAGAAATTGTCCAAAGACAATCAACAAAAAACAGGAAGTCTCTGGTAAACTGAAAGAAAAAATTGTTGAGCAAACTGAACTTCCAACCAGAAAATTTAATGGTTTTGAAAATTCAATATTTGAGGTTGGAGAATGTTCAAAGAATGTTTTAAAAAGAAAAGAAAATCTAAAAAATCAGAAATGGGTGGTTAAAGGTTCAGGGAATAGTTCTGGTGATGAATCTGATTCCACAAAATCAGAGGAGCCAAAAGTTGTTATGAAAAAAGAGAATTCAGTTCCGACTGTGGATGATGCAAATTTTCCATCATTGTGGGCTGAAAATTTCAAGAAGAAAGTTGGAAAAATCGAAATTTCAAATCAATTCTATTCTGAAAAGAAAGAATTTGATGTTGAGAAAGTGTTTAATGGAAATGTTAAAAAGATATTTGGTAAAATGGTTGATGGGAAGGTAAAATGGGTGAAAGAATTTTATGAAACAAAAAGAAGTGTTCAAACCCCTGAAGAAGTTGAGAAGGTTACACCTAAAGCTGGTCAGGCTTGGGTGTCTGTATTCTTTACTTAAAATCCTGACTTGCCGGAGCTCCCAAGTTGGTAATCGCGGAGCATGAATCGGCATCATTCATTGTTTATGAAATTTGTTTTTGTATAAGTGTGACTTGCCGGAACTCCCAGGTTGGTAAGCGAGGAGTAGGAATCGGCATCTTGAGAATTCAATCTACATATGGTAACTTACAAGTGGTATTGGTTGGTAAGCCATGTGGTTGAAAAAGGTTTTTATCTACAAGTGGTAAATCAAGGACATTAAGTTGTACATGCATTTTCCTACAAGTGATTGAAAGACAATGTGATAAACCAAACCCCTAACCTACAATTGGTAAAATTATTCAACAAAATTTATTTTCTGGAAAAACCATTTGATTAAAACAAACTTAAGTGTTTTGAAATCAATGGGAAAATAGTTTGTTGTAAGGGGGAGTTCTGATTGTTTATGCTAAGTGGATGGCGAATTGAAGTGATTTGATATTAGTTGTCACTGTATTTGTACAGTTTGTTTTCAAATTTCCTAAAATGTGTTTGCATTTTATGGGGAGTAAGAAATTTCAGAAAATACAAAAACATTTGAAAATTTGAAAAATCCAAAAACATTGAAAAATGCAAAATGAGTTTTTGTTGTAAAAAGAGGAAATGATAGTACATCAGTGGACTGTCACACCATGCTAAAGAAATGAAAAGATAAAATGTGATAAACGATCTCACTAAAGATGTGACGATAGGCTCAGCTAGACTAGTAGATTTGCGATAACGATACAAACTTAAATGAAAAAGCCTAGTTCTAGTGGGAAACATGGTCAAAAGCATAGTACTTAGTTTTGTCCTTCTTGATTGTGTGCCTACTCAGTAATCGCTGATTGTCGAAAGACATAAAACTGGTTAAGTTTGTGAACTTTCACAACTTTGCTGAAAAGTCGCTGTGATTGTGCATTTTATTTTGCAAAGATTTAAACTTGTTTTATTTCTTTATTTTGTTTAAGCATTGGACATTCTCTGCGTATACGTGAGTATCGACCTGGATGTTATTGCCTAAACGTTCTGCTTTATTTTCTTTGGTGTTTCGTTTAAGCTTTGGACCTCCTCTGCCTATACGGAAGTATCGACCTGGTGGTTAAAGCCTAAACAACTTCAACTTATTTTTATTTTCTTATTTTGTTTAAACATTGGACTTTCTCTGCGTATACGGAAGTATCGACCTGATTGTTAATGTTTAAACATTCTGCTTTGTTTTCACACCAATCACAGTTGATAAAAGTTTAAAGGCATTACTTGAGTCAGTGTATTGCATGATGAGGGGATATGCTGAGATCGTGGGGTCCATAAGAATTTAGTGCAAAATTAATATACCTTAACGTATCGGTAAGCATTTTGAAAGTTTTTAGATTGAGTTTAAGTGGACAACAATATGGTCAATCAATGTGAATTGTTTAGAACTTAAAATGTTTAAAGCTTAACGGTGTTGGTGATTTGTCTTATAAACTGATATGATCCTCTTTCACAAACTCACAAAAATATTGTCTGTAAATATTTCTTTACTGCATTTCTTTCATTCAAAAATCCAAAAAGATTTTAGTGTGTTTTAGCATAAATTTTGAAAAATTCAAAAAGATTTTCGACAACTGATGTTGGAGAGCTGATTTTCAAAATTCCAAGTGCTAAACTTGATGAACAGGTTTGGGAAAGAATGTATGTAGAAGTTATGTTTTCAAAGTGGTTATCAAAGATTAAATCATTTTTGAATGATACCTGCAAGTGGTTTCTAAATTTGAAAATTCTTAAATTTGTGAAACTTATTGTTGGGTAGAGATGCGTGCAGGTTAGTCAGGTTCCGATACCTGAGTTAGATGAGTGCCAAGTTACGATCTGAGAACTTTGGAAAGTGAATTCCAGACTGCGATCCCAGCTTAACGAAAGGGGGAGTCTGATAATATCGAGATGAAGTCTGAAGATTGTAGAGACAGATTCAGATCTTGAAGATTACAAGAGAAAGAAAGAGACTGAATGTGGATGCTTACAATGGAGAATATTTGGAGAAGAGTGAGCAGACTGATAAAGACTGAAAGTTTGAAAACTGAAGACTCGACACTGAAGACTCGTCAACATTCGAGGGGGAGTCTGTTGGTACATGCGTCTGTCGACTTCGTCTTGTATCGAGTCTTGTTTGATTATAGATAGATCAGGGTGCGTTGTATAAGAAAATATGAGATTTTAGGGAGTGATAAAGGTGATTTCGCTTGTAGTTGGTGATTTCGCTTGAAAGAGGTTTGTGCAGTCTCAAGCGAAATCAACATGTTTGATTTCGCTTGAACTGACTTCTTGCCACATTCAAGCGAAATTCAATGCCTATATATACCCATTCAAGCGGATTCAGTTGTAACCTTCTTGTTTCCGGTAGCGAAGCTCTGCTGAAGTGTCCACAGGCTTGTAATTGATCTGAAATCAATATACGGACAGTTTTAAGTGATATTCTAGCTGAATTGAACTCGATACGTTTGTTTCCGCCACTCGTATTGAGATAAACTCTTCTGATCGACTCGTTTGGGTCTGAAAACGATCCTACATTTCTATAGTCTCCAAAGTGTAGTTTGATACACTAAGGTTTGAATGTATTACCAAATCGCGATGTATAGTATATTTCGGTATACTATTAAGGCATATTTTGATATGCTACCAACGTGATACTGTTTTGCTAAAGCATAGTTTGATATGCTATTGTTTACCAAAGTATAGTTTAATATACTACCAAATCATGATTTAGGTATATTTCGATATACTACCAACATGATACTGTTTTACTAAAGTATAGTTTGATATACTACCAAATCACGGTTTAGGTATATTTCGATATACTACCAACGTGATACTGTTTTACCAAAGTATAGTTTTGATATACTACCGACTTTGTTATTTCACAAACTAAAGTATATTTTGATATACTACCAAAGCATAGTTGATATGCTATTTTCAAACCAAAGCATAGTTTAATATGCTATTTTCAAACCAAAGTATATTTTGATATACTACCGATACTTTCATTCTTAAACCAAAGTATACTTGAGATATACTACCAAACCTATTATTTCATTAACCAAAGTATATTTTGATATATTATCTATTTAACTATTTCAAAACTAAAGTATACTTTGATATACTATTTATCCGATCTTATCAAAACCAAAGTATATTTCTGCATATACTACAAACCTTTTTATCAAAGCAATGTGTTTTCGAAACCAAACTTTTTACAAGGATTCATGGCTATTTTTATAAATGCAAAACCTTTTCTTGTACTATCCAAAGCCATGAATCTAATTCACAAAACCTATGTTACTCACAAACATTTTTATGCTGACGTTTTATTTTCAAATATGTTTCAGGTACTACTACTATGTGATGATTGTTGATGCATGCTACACATAGGATGGACCCATGCCTTAGTGACTTCAAACCTTGAAAGAGAATTATTTGTATTTATCTGGTTTAAACGGACGAATGAATAATACGGACGACGGAACCAAAATTACAAGAAAATATTCCTAAGAAATAAATATATTTCAATCGACCAAAATAATGACATGTAAACAAAATGGTTGAAGCAGGAATACATGACATTCGACGATGACAATTGGGCGTATCGCCATCGCGAGGAAACTACTACAACGATGAGTCTAAAAATAACATATTTTTAGACGTTTAACGAATACATATAGATGAACGATAACAAAATCCGGAAAGTCGAAAATCTATAAAATTACTAAGTATTTATTTTAGGACATGAACACATTTGAAAAGTCCTATACTTAGTAAAGTTTTGACAAAAAATGCAAGGTTATCAAATGGACTCATAAAACCCAAGATGGGCTAAGGCCCAAAAACACGAAATCATGGGCTAAGGCCCAATAACAATAAATCATGGGCTAAAGCCCAATGGCATTAAAAAATGGGCATGGCCCAATAACAGTAAATCATGGGCTAAAGCCCAATAACATAAAAGACATGGGCTCGGCCCAATAACGTGAAAGACATGCGCTCGGCCCAATAACATAAAACGTGGGCCAGGCCCAAAGGCATGGGCTAGGCCCAATGACATAAAACGTGGGCCAGGCCCAAAGGCATGGGCTATGCCCAAAGGCATGGGCTAGGCCCAAAGGCATGGGCTAGGCCCAAAGGCATGGGCTAGGCCCAAAGGCATGGGCTTGACCCAATGACATGGGCTCGGCCCAATGACACGCATGCGAAGCACAAGGACATGTGAAGGGCAAAGCCCGTTCACATATAAATTCAATACATATAACATTTATGAATGCTAATACATACCAGGATTTCATTACATGATAACATTTATGAGATTTCATATGATAAAATTAACTGCATGAACTCGCTCAACTTTTGTTGACTTTTTAAAACTACATGTATTTCAGGAAACAAGTCTTGAGCCAGTGACACAATATGGGAAACTGGGATGTCAATGACAACGATAGCCCCTTTTGGAGGATTTGTCTTCTATATCCCAACATCGTATGGGTATATAGTGGACAAAACCTCAGTATGTTTTATGTCAAAAACAATCTTTTGTGTTGTGTAATATAACTTGGTAACTATGTTATGTTTGATGTTGTAAACGTTGTTGAAACTTGAAACTATTTTGGAAACTTGTAAACTTTGAATGAAATCAATATATGTATGGCATCGTTGTTGGTTTATTATGTTTACTTGATTGGATGCAATGATTACCTTTCTTACGTCACACACAATACGCTTCCGCTACTAGCAGGGTGTGATAGATCGGGAGTTCAAAATTGATCTGGAAACGAATCCACACAAATGCTAATGCGAAACCCGTTCAACTCACAATTTCAATCGCAACCACAACCTTCACCGCCATCGGTAGAATCGTCTTAACCCGTGGAAATGAAGTTGAAGAATTTGTTCTGGAGATGCAACCCCAAAGCTCGAAACGGAAAAAAAGGAAAGCAAGTGGCGCGCCTAGCAGGTGATCAACCTTCGAGAGCCAAGTCCCAACCTTGGTCAAAGATCGAGGAGGAGGCGTTAGCTAAGGCGTAGATTAGCACGTCAGAATGCCCCATTGGTGGTATGTAAAAATATATAAATTTTATAATAAAAATATATAAACTTTACATTTGTTAATATATAGCTTTTGTTACATGCTAAAAATATAGGTAACAACCAAACCGGCGATGGTTTTTAGAAAGAAATATTAGCAAAGTTCCTTGCGATTATGGAACAATGTCCATATCGTGATCTCAATTATGTCGCTTCGAAGTGGCGAAAGATGCATCCGGTCGCGTATAATAATTTATATGTTAATCGTCCTTGTGGGTGGAGTGACGAAGATATTTTTAAAGAGGCGATGCGTAGATACAAAGACGAGCATCGGGTCGTTTTCCCACACGTCCGGGCATGGGAGGTTATGCAAACCAATAAGAAGTGGGTGCTGGTTCCAAATGAGGTTGCAAGCGCTAAACGAATAAAAACCTCGGAGACCGGAAGTTATAGTGCAGGGGGCTTGGACGCACGATGCCAAATAAATATAAACGCGAGCCAGAATTTGACGAAGAAGAGCACGTAGTTCGAGAGGAGGCATGTCCCCTAGGCTGGGACAAAGCCAAAAAGGCAGTGACTGGAAGAAAACAAGCCGCAATGGGGGGGGGGGGTTCGAAAATGGACGACCTAATGACCCAATTCAAAGCATACACCAAGGTCGCAACCCAAAAGGTACAAGCGAAGCAACGTGAAGTGTACGAACATGTTTGGTTGAAACAAGAGGCGGTGAACTAAAGGAATGGGAGATAATGACAACCGATATCAACTCGTATCCGGAAGAAGACCGTCCAGTTTTGCGTAAAATGAAAGAAAAGATCTCTGAAAAATGGAATTCTTAAGATTTTTAATTTTTACCAATCTAGTACTTTTTAAGTTATGTAATGTTTGTTTTTAATATTAATGATTTTATTTTATAACTTATTAAATGTTAAAAAACATGTTGAATTTTAAAAAAATAAAAATAAAATAAATGGGGGGAGGCCGATCCTCCATTTTCCTTGGTCTATCCTTGGAGGGGCATCCTCCTTGGATGTTGATGTGGCGATGACGTGGAGAGGCATCCTCCAAGGACTTGCCTCCTTCACACCTCATAGTCTTAACATCTACCTTCGTCATCAAACCACCTGAGGGGTCTGAACCTAGTGCAGACAACGAGTCAAAAATTGTTTATTTTCTTAACTTAAGTCAAATTAGGAGCTTCTAATTGAGGTTGTCCCCCTTTAAAAATTAAAGAAAAATGCTGAACTAGCATAAAAAATGGGAGATTTTTAAGTTATGTTCCCAAGTTTCATTAAAGGAGAGAAAAGAAAGGATTTGAAAGGAAACAATTTTTAGTTGTGTTTCAGATTTTCATTAAAGAAGAGAAAAGAAGGGAAAATGTGAGGTTTTTTGCCTAAATTTCATCCTTCCAATTTGGAAGGAAATGGAGAGAAAAAAAAGGTGAGAATCCTTTCTTTCCTCTCCTTAAGTTAACTCGGGAACACAACTAGAGTATATTGAGGAGATGATTCCTCTTGTGACCCATATGCAAGTTTGTGTGAATTAGAAAAGAAAAGTTGGAAATCCTTTATTTTCTCTCCTTAAGTTAACTTGGGAACACAACTTAAGGGGCTGTTTGGCAACATCTGAACCAATAAGTGCTGAATGAATAAGAGGTCTGAATGGGTAAGAGGCTCTGAACAAGTAAGTGCTGAACCAGTAAAGTACTGTTTGGTTGCACCTCTGAATGAATGTGTAAAATGACATTTTTACCCCTCTGAACTAATTTGTTATTAATGAAATATAGCTGTTTTTGTTTAGTGGTCTGTATTCACTACATTAATATATTATATCTTCAAATAAGGGGAGCAAAATCAAAACAAGAAATATATATGTGGCTAGGAATTAACGGTGGCTAG
>JARYGA010008596.1:0-30802 GCA_030545235.1 Helianthus tuberosus
ATTCCTAGCAAACGTACTCTTGAAGATAACTTCAGTAATAGCGTAAACGGAGGCGGCAACCATACTAACAACGATAATGATATACGGCAAGCCCCAATTCTCAAAAGAATGAAAGCTGCAACGTCTGGTTGCACTTACAAAGAGTTTCTTGCCTGTAAACCAGCTGAATTTGCAGGCAATGAAGGGGCGACTACTGCACTACGTTGGTTAGAGAAAACCGAGGCGGTAATTACAATAAGTAAATGTGCCGAGGACGACAAGGTCATGTACGCGTCACATCTTTTTAAAGAAGGGGCGCTAGAATGGTGGAATACGGTACTTCAAGCTAAAGGAAGGAATGTGGTGTATGCTATGAATTGGGAAGAATTTAAAAGTCTGGTAGAAAGAAAATTTTGTCCCGAATATGAAAAGGAACAAATGACAAATAAGTTCCTGAACCACCGGATGGTGGGTGTAGACTGTCGAGGGTATACTTCGACATTCTTCGAATATGCTAGAGTGGTACCAACGCTGGCTTCGCCAGAACCGGTACTTATTTCCCGCTATATTTGGGGATTGATTGGCGAAATCCGTGATATCATTAAAGCTGCGAGACCTCGCATAATTGACGATGCAGTGGAATTAGCTAACACCCTAACTGACGGGCTGGTACGCACAAGAGAGGATAACCGGAAGAAGGAAGTGGCCCAAAAGATTACCCAAGGATTCCGTGTGGGTAACAGTGGTAATGTCAAGAGAAGAGGAACTGGGCAAACTTCCACTGTTCCATTTTGCAATACCTGTAAAAGGAAGCATTTTGGAAGATGCAAAGGTATTGTAATTTCTGCAAAATTCCAGGGCATCAAGAAGAAGATTGCAGGAAGAAGAAAGCAACAGTCTGCTACAACTGTGGAGAAGCTGGACATTTTAGGCCAGATTGCCCAAAATTGGTCAAACCAGCTGACAATAAAACCAAACCTGCAGACGGAACTACCAAAAGAAATGCAAGAGCCTTCCAGTTAACTACTCAGGAAGCTGAGCTAATCCCTGACGTGATAGCTGGTACGTTCCTAGTTCACAATGTTTATGCAAAAGTATTATTTGACTCTGGTGCAAACCAAAGTTTTATAAATACTTCATTCTGCCAAGCTCTTAACTTACCCTTAACCAACCTTAGGCAGATTTTTACAGTCAAAACGGCAGATGGAAATTTTGTTAACATAGATAAAGTTTTGCGAGAAGGAAAGATTGAACTCTCAGGTCATAAGTTTTCTGCAAACCTGTTACCTATGAATTTAGCTGGATTCGATGTTGTGTTAGGAATGGATTGGTTAGTAGCCAACCATGCTCGAATCCTTTATGATAAGAACTCCATAGAAATTCGTGCAACCACCGGAGAGGTAATTATGGTTACAGGAGATAAGCCACGTAAGGCCATGAAGTTCATTTCAGTAATGAAAGTTGCTAATTATGAACGAAAGCAAGGATTAGTGTATATGATTTTGGTAATCATTAGCACTAAGGGTAAAGAACTTAAGGAAATTCCTGTAGTCTCAGAATAGCCAGATGTATTCCCAGAAGAGTTACTGGGACTACCACCCAATAGGGAAGTCGAATTTAGAATTCATCTAATTCCTGGAACTACACCGATAGCCAAAGCACCCTACCGATTAGCACCCACTGAAATGTTAGAACTAAAGAAACAATTAGATGAATTCTTAAGTAAAGGATTCATACAACCTAGTTCATCCCCGTGGGGAGCTCCAGTGTTGTTTGTGAAAAAGAAAGATGGTTCGATGCGAATGTGTATCGATTATAGGGAACTAAATAAGGTTACAATTAAGAATCGATACCCATTACCTAGGATCGATGATCTCTTTGATCAACTCCAAGGAGCTAGATATTTTTCTAAGATCGATTTACGCTCTGGATACCATCAGTTGAAAGTACAAGAAGAAGACATACCTAAAACTGCTTTCAGAACTAGGTATGGTCATTACGAGTTTACAGTCATGCCCTTCGGACTAACAAATGCTCCTGCAGCATTTATGGACATGATGAATAGAATCTGTAAACCGTATTTGGATAAATTTGTAATTGTCTTTATCGACGATATACTCATTTATTCCAAAAGTCAGGACGAGCACTGTCAGCACCTACATGCACTCTTAACTTTGTTAAGAAAGGAGAAGCTTTACGCCAAATTCTCGAAGTGTGAATTTTGGCTACAAGAAGTGCAATTTTTAGGACACATGGTGAATCACGAAGGTATTCACGTAGATCCCTCCAAAATAGAAGCAATCACCAAATGGAAGGTTCCACAATCAGCTATGGAAATTAGAAGCTTTTTAGGGTTAGCTGGATACTATAGGCACTTTATTAAGGATTTTTCTAATATAGTTGTGCCATTAACTAAGCTAACCTGTAAAGCAGTTAAGTTTGAATGGGGATCTAGGCAAGAAGAGGCCTTTAAGGTTTTAAAGCAAAAGTTAACAAATGCCCCAATTCTTGCCTTGCCAGAGGGAACGGAAGATTTTGAAGTATACTGTGATGCTTCAAAACTAGGATTAGGATGTGTGCTAATGCAACGCAAGAAGATAATTGCTTATGCTTCAAGACAATTGAAAAAGCACGAAGAAAACTATACGACTCATGATTTAGAATTAGGAGCCATAATTTTTGCCCTTAAGATTTGGAGACATTATCTGTATGGAAGTAAGTTTACTGTCTATACGGATCATAAAAGTTTAAGGTACATATTTGGGCAAAAAGAATTAAACATGAGGCAAAGAAGATGGATGGAAATCCTAAGTGACTATGACTGTGATATTCAATATCACGAAGGAAAAGCAAATGTAGTTGCAGATGCCTTAAGTCGTAAGTATCATGAGAAACAACGACGAGTTCGTGCTCTTAGATTAAATCTACAGTTAGATTTAATAGAACAATTGAAGAATATTCAGGAAACAGCAATCAAGGATGATGCTGAGGGAATGAAAGGAAGATTTAAGGAATTAGAGCAAGGAAGTGATGGAATTTGGAGATTCCATAAGAAAAGAATTTGGGTACCTAAGCAAGGAGAATTAAGAGATAAAATTTTAGAAGAAGCTCATAAATCTAGGTATACCATGCATCCTGGTAACAATAAAATGTATCAAGACTTAAGAAATAATTTCTGGTGGATAGGAATGAAAAAGGACATAGCTAGATATGTTTCTAAGTGTCTTACTTGTTCACAAGTTAAGACAGAACACCAGAAACCCTCAGGTCTACTACAACAACTAGAAATGCCTGTATGGAAATGAGAACTTATAACCATGGACTTTGTTACTAAGTTGCCCAAAACCAGAAAAGATAATGACGCGATTTGGGTAATTGTGGATCGATTAACCAAATCAGCTCATTTTCTACCCATGAAAGAAACCTTTAGCATGGAAAGGTTGGAAAAGTTGTATGTAGATGAAGTTGTATCCTTACATGGAGTTCCACTCTCCATTGTATCGGATAGGGATAGTCGTTTCACTTCCCACTTCTGGACAAGTTTCCAGGAAGCAATGGGCACCCGACTAAAGTTAAGCACTGCATACCATCCTCAAACGGACGGACAAAGTGAAAGGACGATCCAAACCCTGGAGGACATGCTTAGGGCATGTGTGATAGATTTTGGTGGAAATTGGGACGACCACCTACCTTTAATCGAATTCTCCTATAATAATAGTTATCATTCAAGCATCGAAGCTGCCCCATTCGAAGCATTGTACGGACGTAAGTGTAGAACTCCAGTATGTTGGGCAGAAATAGGAGAAAGTCAATTATCAGGTCCTGAAATAGTACAAGAAACTACCGACAAGATCACTCAAATCAAGGAAAGACTAAAGGCGGCTCGAGATCGCCAGAAGAGTTATGCAGATAATCGACGCAAGCTAAGTCCAAGGTACGTAGGACCATTCCCGGTAATACAGTGAATAGGGCCAGTTGCCTATCGCTTACAACTACCAGATGAGCTAGCGGGGGTACATGACGTATTTCATGTATCCAATCTCAAAAAATGTTTATCGGACAAATCACTGGTAGTACCTCTTCAAGACATAGAGGTAAATCAAAAGTTGAAGTTCGTAGAGAAACCACTTCAAATAGAAGACAAAAAGGTCAAGTTTCTCAAACATAAGCGATTGGTACTTGTCAAAGTCAAATGGGATTCAAAAAGAGGACCCGAATACACCTGGGAATTGGAATCAGAGATGAAGCGAAAGTATCCACACTTATTCCAGTAAATCTCGAGGACGAGATTTTAAATAAGGTGGGGAGGATGTAAGGACCTTCAAAATTGTTCTAAAACGACCCGTAAGTGAAAACCCGAACCCCTGAAACCCTAATGTGCTTGAAAAATCAAGAAAACAAGATTCTTGGTTTTCAGGCGGGCCGCGTAAAGATTAAGCATAGTCTACGCGGGCCGCGTCAAAGTGAAGTTTGACCGGATAAGCATCCGGGCTACGTGTCATCCATGTGGCATACCTACTCGTGACCCAGCAAGCCTACACGTAGACTAGACATCCAGGCAGGCCGCGTAAGGTTTGGCCTATGGCTCACGCGGGCCGTGACAGTCCCATTTTTCAGCTATATATAGGACTGATCATTAGCAGTTCACTGGTATCGATGAAACTTTCAAAATCATTCATATTCTGCTCGAATTTCACTTTCAAAGTAGTGGGGTACTGCTACGATACCGGGTATTAACTCGATCGCTGCTACGATTCAATGTCCGATCGATTGAAACTATCCGATGGATGTTTAAGTGCTGCCCATATTAGGGTTATGCTTTGTCATTCATCGTGAATTCGATGGATGTTTAAGTATCGCGCTTTGTCATTCGTTGTGAGGGTTTTAATCTCGTGAGTTATCGTAAATGCTGTATTAGTTACTGACCTAGTTCGTGTGCATTGTTATTTAAATTAGGTTATCAGGCTAATCAGTAGGCTAAACTCCGCCCGTATAAATCTGCAATGTGAGTCATTCTCTTTTTACCAAATATTTTACAATACTCCATTTTCAAATGTTATAATTACAGGGATTAAGTCGTGGTTATCTTGAATCACTGGCTAGTGGGGTATTGTGCACATTACTAATTTCTCATTGTTAGGCTAATAAATCCTAACAGTGATAATCGTCACTACTTGGGGAAAGACCCAATAGTGGTATGACCATCGTCACCAGGTGACAACGGTGCCAGATAAAAATAAGATAAAAGCCATTGTAATTACTCTTATGCTGTAATTTATAACTATGTGTCATTTTATGTAAACTGAATGACTCGCCAGCATTTCCCCGCTGAAAAAATATTTATAAAACATGTTTCAGGCGACCTGCTGCAAATCAAGGAAAACGTGCTACGGAGCACCAACCAGCTTGAAGAGGTGGCTCAATAAAATAAAATAAATAAACATGTTTTGTAACCAGGGAATTTCCTCGTGAAATTCCTCTATTGTAAATCACGGGGTTTATCCCGATTTATGAAATAAAATAATCGGGCATTTCAAGTTTTAAAAGATCCTGTCAAATCTTCCGCAGTCCCATCAATTAATAAATACCACAGGTTCCTATCCCGCGGCTCCTGGCCGGGTCAAACCGGGGCTGGGGCCGTGACATTTTCAGTCCGCAATGGGTTCTCACTTGAATCTTAGTACAGCCTTTCATCCGCAAACAGATGGGCAGGCTGAACGTACTATTCAAACCCTAGAGGATATGCTCCGTTCTTGTGTCATCTTTGGTGGTAACTGGGATGTACATTTGCCATTGATTGAGTTCTCCTACAACAACAGCTATCATTCCAGTATTCAGATGGCTCCTTTCGAAGCTTTGTACGCCCTTGATCAAGGCTAGGAGCAGACAAAAGAGCTACGCTGATAAAAGCGTAAGCCCCTGGAATTTGATATTGGAGATCGAGTGCTACTCAAGGTATCTCCCTGGAAGGGAGTGGTTCATTTTGGTAAGAAGGGAAAGCTCGCCCCTCACTATGTGGGTCCTTTCATGATAGTTGAAAGGGTTGGCAAGGTGGCGTACCAACTCGACCTGCCACAGGAACTAAACAATATACATCCGGTATTCCACGTGTCGAATCTTCAGAAATGCTTAGCCGATGAGGAACGTCAGGTTCCCGCCGAAGACTTTCCAGTCAATGAGACTCTTCATTTTGTGGAGAAACAGGTCGAAATCATGGATCAAAGTGCCAAGTGACTAAGGCGTAGCAAAATTCCCATTGTCAAAGTTCGATGGGAAGGAAAGCGTGGCGCCGAGTTCACTTGGGAACTTAAGAGTGAAATGAAGGCCAAGTACCCACACTTATTTCCAGAGTCTTCCTCTTAGATTTCGGGGACGAAATCTCCTAAAGGAGGGGAGACTGTAACGCCCTGCGTCCCTAAACTTTTGGCTTTTTTCAATATTGGCCCCTATACTATGTAAACCTGACAGTTATGATACTTTGTGAATCTTGATGCTTTGATACTTGAATCTTGTTGATACTTGATACTTAATGCTATGATACTTGACTCTTAATACTAGATTCTTGATACTTAAATCTCGATTCTTAATACTTAATACTATGATTCTTGACACTTAATTCTAGATACTTGATTCTTGATTCTTAACTCTAGACACTTGATCCTTAATACTATGAGACTAGATTCTTGATGCTTGATTCTAGATACTTGATATTTGGAAGCTAGATTCTTGATTCTTGATACTAGATATTTGGTGCTTGACTCTTGAGACTCGTGAAACTTGAGACATGGTTGAACGAGAGACTGGAGACTTGTCACTGGTGTAAACTTGGAAACTTTGAGTTAATAATATAATCTAGTTATGTGATACTATTACACAATAATACGCAACGAAACGCTTAATCTAACCCGCGAAATGAACCAAAGATGGAAAAATGGCAAAAAGGATTGGACTGTCCGAATGGCAATCCGGTCGGATGAACATCCGATCGGAGGGCCATTCGATTGAACAGCCATCCAATCCATTGCCACACCGCCTTACACTCTCCTTGCACTATAAATAGGACCTGTCACATCACTTCTCACTGATGTGACAGAGCCCTCCGATCAGACTCACACACTCCCCTTCTCAGGCACTTTTCTTCGATTCCAAGCCGATTCTTGTAAGTTTTCTCTTATATTCTTGTACAACTTTGATCTACACACTATTCTCTACATGATTCTTCTTTGAAATCCGACTTTTCACCGTGAAATCTCTGAGATTTGAGCTCTTGAGGATGACGTCATCATGGAGGTTTGTACAAACAGTTGTGTGATGTCATTCTAGTCAAGATCTAGCTCAGATCTAAGAAATTTCATCTACTTTTATACTAAATCTTCACTAACTTTAAGCTTTTCAGTTGATTTCATGATTATCCTCAAACTTTCTTTAAACTTTCTACTTTAACGATGGAATCCGGACCCAAACGGGCTGTAGACTTGATGATTAGTCTGGAGTCGGCTTGGAAATGGATTATCGCCGGAGAAGATGGCCAGATTACGGATTCAGACATGAACACCGTCAAGAACAGACACCTGATCGGACGGGGTGATTCCCATCCGATCAAACAGGCTGAGCCTTGATGTGTTTACCGTTGTCTCAATACGTACCATGCCGTCATCGTTAAACTCGAAACTTAGAAACTTTACAAGGTCGCAAATAGGGACAAAGTCATCTCAATCAAATGGCAATCCGATTGGGCTGCCGTCCGATCGAACGGCCATCCGATCAAAGTGACATGGGTCTTACAACCTCTAATACTTGGATCTATTTTTGAATCAGAAACTTTGAACTTTGGAACTTGCACACAAAGGGTCATTCGACCGAACGGCCATCCGAATCGGATGACCATCCGATCGAATGACTTGGTATGAACACTTGGTATAAAAGTTAATCATTTTGGAAACTTATCTTGGATCGAATGACCATTCGATCGAATGGCCATCCGTACGGATGACCATCCGATCGGATGGCGGTCCGTTCCACTCATATAAGTCATCCGTCCGGATGGCCATCCGATCAGGTGACTGATCCGTCACTTTGCATGATTCTCGTTTTACTGTCCGACGCTTATCTATTGTACTCTAATCAGGGTAATCCTAAGAGCTCCCTTTGATCCAATAACAGTTCTACTGTTAAGCAATCACTGTGAGTATACTCGATCCCTTTTCGTTTTAAACTTTTGGGATGCAACATGTATTCTATGAAACTTGAAACTATTTGAATCTAACTCTATCCTCTGTAAATGTGAAACTTGATACTTTGGGATTCTTGATTCTTGATTCTTTATGCTATGTGAATGTTTAATCCTTGTGTGTAGTTCCGCCTTAACAATAGTAGCGTTATAGGAAGATGCACCTCCCCATTATTCTCGGGGTTATTGTTAGGAGGATTCTAATTACTTTCCTTGATTCTTGGGAAGGTGGTTAAAGCATCGGGACACTTGGGCTATTAGTTGGACTGCGAACACTAGCATGGCTAAAACTATTTTTATCGTTTACATGATGGATATGAGTCTTTTAATCTATTATGCTATCTACTGAAGCTTGTATACTCGCCAGTACATTTTGTACTGACTTTATTTTAATACATGTTGCAGGCTGATAGGATGCTATGATCAAGAAACGTGCTAGGATTGCCGCTAGAAACACATCCTAGTTAATCTTAGAAACTTTGAAACTATTTGGATGGTTTGTATTTGATACTTATGATATGGCTGGTGTTTGATTCTAGACAATGTTATCACGAAACTTGATTAATCTATATCGAAATTATTAGTGTTATGGAAACTCATGAGCAATCTGAACGCTTAGTGCCGCACTCTATGTTTCCGCCATCGGTTGGGGTGTGACACATACGGATGTTCAAATTGCAAATATTTTTACAAAGGGATTGAGTGTAAATCAACATCAATCTCTTTGTGAAGAACTTGGTATTTTAGACATGTTTGCACCTGAATGAAGGGGGCATGTTAAAAATGATGGTCTGTGCTATCATTCAGGTTCAACATGTTATAAGTGGACTTCTGTTTGTTGGGCTGCTTCTATTTATTGGGCTCCCTTTCTGTTACATTGTTGTTTTGTTTGTTACAACAGATTATGCTGTTATTGGACATATCAGGGAGTTGAAGGGTGCTTGGTGAAACATTCGAGGGACTGCGATCATCTCACATGATTCTTTTGGACCTAAGTGTAACTATTTTTTTTTCAAGGGATATAAAAGCTAAAGTGTAACGCAACAGTTCATTTGTTATCTCTCCAAGTTCTCACACACACTGCTCTCTGGTTCTCTGGCGATTTTAGGGTTTGTATAGTTGTTTCAGTGTTGTTGAAGATCTCCTGTGTAAACTCTCTTCTGTTTGTGAGAGTCAGATCTTCATGTGTTGATGATCATCAGTCGATAATCATCTAGGTATTTTATTGAACTTTGTTTGATTTCTAATCTCACATATTGTGAGATTTTGGGTTTGGGGGGCGTTTTTCTAGTTTGGGTAACTAATAAAGTCATCGTCACCGTTTTGTCGCTTCTGTTGTGTTCTTTGTTATTTCTTTGTTTGTGTTGTGTATCTTTCATACCATTTGACAAGTGGAACTTGGCGCTCCTTGTCCTCATAAAATATGCAAAGTTTTACTAAAGCTACACCAGTTTTGGCTAAAAGATGTTATTGAAGATGTTCTTAAAAATTGTGACCTGCAAGAAAAAAAAACTAACCCAATATCTTAAATTGCAAGGACTAGTGTTTTGATATACTTTTAGAGTTCTACAAAAATCATAATTCAGCAAAAAAACTATCCCTAAATTACGGGCTTTTGTTTTGTTTTGTTTTTTTTTTTTTTTTTTTTTTGTCGTATGGCATATATCCGGAAATTAGTGTCTTGTTAAATCTCATCTTATCACCAACCCCAGTCCAAATTTCATTATCCAGAAATTAGTGTCTTGTTAAATCTCATCTTATCACCAACCATAGTCCAAATTTCATTATCCAGAAATTAGTGCGTGTTAAATCTCATCTTATCACCAACCCCAGTCCAAATTTCATTAAAAGGGTGTGGAAAAGATGATTTTGTTTGAGCAAACACATCATATGGGAATTAAATGCATTCATGCCTAACTATTCAGGAATAATGATTCCAAAGTTGGTAGAGGTGGCCTTTCATCATATGGGAATTAGCTGGACACATGCACTTAATGCATGGTGGACTAAGTGAGGTAGAACACAAGTACAAAAGATAAAATAACTATTTGTGAGAAAATTGGAGTATTATTGACATGATGTTGAACTCGAATAGGTTTAGCGTCATGACGCATGATGGAACTACAATCTGCCACGTCTCAAGCAAAGCGGAAGCGAAATACAAAACAAGAGAGAAATATTAATACTCTTTAAGAGAAAAAAGGTATATTATTGAATGACTAAATTAATTACATAGAACTCCCTTTTTATATGATTTTTTTAATAATTTGCCATCTATGTGACAACTATTACGACTGCCTACGATTGAGGCACACAATTCTTCAAGTTATGTGGTGGTTTTGTCGAACTTAGCAATGAGATCCTCCATTGTGCCCCACTATTCTTCGACCTGCCAACTACCATCTATTAGAACGAGGTTGTTGAACACCTTTGATAATTGCCATCAGGATGCTATATAACGAGCTCTGAGGCATGACTTAACTGCAATACATCACATATCACATGAGGCGAAAGCGAAATAGAAAATTAGAGAGAGACTCTTCAAGAGAAAAAACAATTTATTATTCAATGACTAAAACAATTACATAGACTCTCTTATAGGATTTTTAGCAACTTGTGATCCATGTCACAACTAAGAAATTAAATACTAGGACTTATTTAACCATCTAAACCCATAGTTACTTTGAAACACCTCCAACTCTTGCGAGCCGTGTCACAACTTGCGAGCCGTAACGAGTCAAAACACTTTGAAACACCTCCAAATCAGAATGTAAGGTATTATGAACCATATTATACGAGCCCAACTCTTGGGGTTTAGTTTTTATCATTTAGCTTGGGTGGGGGTGGGGGTTAGGTTTTTGGGGGTAGAGGGTTTGGTTTTTTTAGGTTTTTGGGGGGTTTAGTATGCGTTAATCATATAAAAACACGCGTTTCGACGTGACCAATTGAACTCAACGTAACCTATATAAGCATTGCGATTGGATCAAAACGTAAAGTAATTTATACGGCACAACCATAACGTATTAAAAGAAAAATTGACACGTGTAATCAAATGAGACTAATTAGAGCTTAAAAAAGAAACCACAATTTGACTTGACTTGTTTCCAAAAACGCTTACGAATGTAGATGCAGTGGCGAAGTTTGAAAATTTCCACCGGGGGGTCGGAAGTCACCGAACCTAAAAATTCTATATAAATAATTTTTTTATAAAACTGGGGGGGGGGGGGGGGGGTCGAAAACGTATATACCTAAAAATTCTACACGAAATGTACATACATAACACTACTGAGCGAAAAGTTCAGGGATCGGGCCCTCCCTCCCCCCGGCCCCTTGAAAGCTACGCCTCTGCGTAGACCAATTAGAACTTATACCGACACGTACATAAAAATATATAGTAAAATGCTTTATTTTTAATGAAAAATATATTATATTTAACCTGATTTGTTTCCAGAAAAAAGTTGGCGTCGAAAATAGACACATAGGATTTTCAAAAGATGCGATTGGTAGATTGCAACCGCATTTTCTTTAATAATACCTGAAACAATAGATTTCACAATTTGATCATTATCTTCTTCCTTTAATACGGGCGGCGGGGAATATAGGTTTTGGGCGGTTCACTCACAAAACAGCTGAAAATCAATTTTTTTTATTTTAATTTTTTAACTTTTCCAATTAAATACTAGTTTAAAAACATATCCCAACGCCCATAATCCCTTTTTCTGTTTTCTCATAATTTTGTTTGGGCGATGCCTAAAAAACATATATTAAAAAAATTATATTTCACAGTAGGTTATAATTTATTTTTTATCACTGAACTAGGTTAGACCCCCGTGTATTACACGAGTTGAATAAATATAATTTTATATACCAAATAATATAAATATATATATATACATATATAGGGTAGGGATATGGTAAAAAGTGTTTAAAATGTGAGAAGGGTAAGAAGTGTTTTAAACCATTGGATATTTGATCTAATGGTTGAGATCAATAGGGTATAAAAATGTAAATTGTGTTTTAATTGGAGGGACCTTATGTAAAAATGAAGGGCAACCTTATGTAAAAATGAAGGGCAATAGTGTCTTTTTCAATGTTTCAAATATGGGAACCGTATTCCACACAACCAAAAACACCTACATTCACTCATTTTTCCTTAAATATCGGAATTAATGACCAAGATCTAAATCGGAAGCCTCTTTGTTTTATATAAGATTCAATGCGTGGTGTTTTACGTTTAGAAGAACTGTAATCAGATTCATGGTGTGGTGTTTTATCTGGAGACATTGTTCATGGCGTGGTGTTTTATCTGGAGACATTGTTCATGGTGTGGTGTTTTATCCGGAGACACTGTTCATGGCGTGGTGTTTTAAAACATCTGGAGACATTGTTCATGGCGTGGTGTTTTATCTGGAGACATTGTTCATGGCGTGGTGTTTTAAAACATCTGGAGACAAAACACCACGCCATGAACAACGTCTCAAGATAAAACACCACACCATGAATTAAATAAAACTTGAGAATTACAGTGATCAAAATCCTTACGTTCATCAATTAAATAATAGCGTCGATTTTATAATGAGAATTACGATCAGTATATAGGAGATCATGTATAAACCAAAAAGATATGTATCTCCTAAATTAACTCCAAAACCGTTACACACAATTAATTGATAAGAAAGGTAAATTACTAATGTACCATTTTGAATTGATTAAGATAAAGGACACTTGTCATCCCCAAATTATTTCTCACACTTCTTACAAAAGTAGGACTTTGTACAGGATCCTTTACCTACATATATATATATATATATATATTTGAAAATCTCGTTTATTTACACGGGTTGAATAAATGTAATTTTTAAAAATCTCGTTTATTACATTTTTTTTTTTTGAATAGCAATACGAAACCATTTTATTATCAAAACCAAAAGGTTCACAGCAAGAAGCTATGAAACCAAAATACAGTACATCAAAGTTTTGCTCAAAACTACACTACCAAAACAGTTTGTTCAAAATTCACCACGAAAAATATAACCAATTCTCCCAGCTTATTGATTGAATTTTTGATTTATGCTTCATCCATTGGAACGATTCCTCTTTTATTTCTTCGACCATCTTGTATATTTCTCCACTTTTACCTCTAAATATCTTTTCATTTCGATTCTTCCATATGACCCAAGTCGTCAACAGTAAGATTGCATGCACCATCTTCTTTTTTTTCTTTGGCCAGTCATAGTCTTCTAGTGCATCAAACATCTCACCAAGAGTTTCCTTATGTGTAATTGTTTCTGCCTTGACCCATCGTCCGATTTGATCCCATACTCCATTTGCTTCTCTACATTTTACTAAAGTATGATTTGGCGTTTCCTCTTCCCGATCACAAAGTCTGCATCTGTCCGAAGGGATCGGCACTCCTCTTTGTCTAAGTTGCGTCACCGTTGGTATTCTTCCTTTTAACGCTCTCCAGACGAACATGCTACATTTTTTAGCGGCCCAGTTATTCCAAAAGTAGTTATCCGCTGGTTCGTTTAAGTTTAAATTCCTTGATAATGTGTTCCTTATACTTTTTACCGCAAATTCTTCATTTTCTCTACCTTTCCAGATCCACTTGTCACTTCCTTCCGATACTGTTGTTACATTTAGAATTGCTAATAGTTCTTCAGCTTGCTGCTTTTCTGCTTCTGTACATGGAATCCTCGACCACGCCCACTCCCATAAGATGCCATCATTTAAACGCTTATAATAATCTTCTACTTTAGCTTTTTTATTTTTTGCGAGATCATAAAGCAATGGAAACCTTTCACGAAACGGAATTTCCCCTCTCCACACATCCAGCCAAAACAGCGTTTTATCGCCGGCTCCCACTTTACTGGCCAAGTTTTTTCCGATCTCTATGCCCCTATTTGACATATCTTTATTTATTCCCACAATTGTTTTCCAGACCCCCGTGTGTTCTTTCTTCAATGGTATCGCTGAAATTTTCCTTTTGTTATTATGTATTGCTTCAATTACTTTTGACCATAATTGTTTTGGCTCCGTTTTATACCGCCACCACCACTTTACCAATAAAGCTAGATTTAGATCCCTTATGCTCCCTATTCCCAGCCCCCCAAATTTCTTATCTGTTACAATTTTTCCCATTTTATCCATCTCAGTTTTTTGTTCATACTACTTCCTCCCCACAAGAATTTCCTTCTTATACCTTCTAGGACTTTTATTACGGTAATCGGACATTTGTACAAAGAAAGATAATAGTTTGGTAAACTTCCTAATACCGACTTCACAAGGACAGCCCGCCCGGCAAACGATAAGAGTTTCGCTTTCCAATTTGATAACCTTCTATTAAATGTATCTATTACTTCTCTCCAATTTTGAATTCGATTCATATTCGCCCCTACTTTTAGTCCCAAATAAGTAAAGGGAAACTTACCTGGCTTGAACCCGAAGCTTGCCGCCTTTGAAATGACCTCTTCCTCTTCCACCCCTACCCCAAAGATTTGGCTCTTTTTCGGATTTACTTTTAACCCGGATATTAAGTAATAACATCTTAATATCCTCCTTAGGGTTTTTATATTATTTTCCTCCCACTCACCCATGAAGATTGAGTCGTCCGCAAACAATAAATGAGACATTGTTATTTCTTCCCCCGGTAACTTTATTCCCGAAAATATTCCGGTTGCTTCTGCCTTCACCATCATAACGTGTAGTGCTTCCATAGCGATTATGAATAAGAAAGGAGATAGAGGATCTCCTTGTCTCAATCCTCGTTTATATTGGAATTCACCGGTTGGTGCTCCATTTACGAGAATCGAACCTCTCCCGCTAAATAAAATCCCCATAACCCAGTTCTTCCATTTCGAGGGAAACCCCATATGCGTCAAAATAGAAATAAGGAATTTCCAGTTTAACGTATCATAGGCTTTCTCTATATCTGCTTTAAATACGAAAATCTCCTTTTTTATCTTCTTCGCCCACCCAACAATCTCATTTATTATTAACGGTCCATCTATAATATTTCTGCCCGATATGAAAGCTGACTGTGAACTCGAAATGATACTATTTAAGACTTTTTTCACCCGATTAGCCAAAACTTTGGATATTATTTTATTGACCACTCCTATTAGTGAAATAGAACGAAAATCAGAAAAAACTAGTGGGTCGTTTACCTTGGGGATAAGTGAGATAAAGGATGAGCTACAAGTGTGATGAATTGACCCGTGAGTATAGAATTGTTGCATCATCTCCATTATCGCCGCTTTCAACTCCTCCCAGTATTCTTTTATTACTTTGAATGTTATTCCATCGGGCCCTGGTGCTTTGTCGCTACCGCACTCCCATATTGCCATCTTTATCTCCTCCTCTTTGAAGTGCACCACTAGCTCAGCACTTTCATGCTCCGTCAATTTTTTAAATCCATCCATGCCGATTCTTGGTCTAGAGTGTATTGGTTCTTTGAATTTTTCTTTAAAAGCCAACATGAATTTTTCTTTAATTACATTTGCGTTTGTGACCCAGTTCCCTTCTATCCATAGACCGTTCACCCTATTCCTTGTTTTATGACTGTTTACTACCGAGTGAAAAAACGTTGAGTTTTCGTCTCCCAAAGCAATCCATTTTATCCTTGATTTTTGGATCATATCCTTCGCTTTTGCTTTGTGCCATTCCTTTACCGTTTTCTTGTACCCTTGCCAAATTTCTATCTCCTGCTCCGTCAGACTTCTTGTTTCTGCCTCTGTCTCTATTTTTTGTATGTTCTCATTTGCTATGGTCAGTACTTCTTCCTCTTTTGCCTTTTCATTATTTCTCCATATTTTTAACTCGTCTTTTATTGCTTTCAGCTTCCTGCCCAAACGCTCATCCTTAAAAGCTGATTCACACTCTTTATTTATACCCCTTTTTACTGCTACATCAAACCCTTGATTTTCCATCCAGCTATGAAAAACGCGGAACGGTATTGGGCCGAAATTATTAGCTTCTGTTGTTAATATTAACGGACAGTGGTCAGATACATCTCTATTTAGCGCTAGTAGAGTTGCATCTGGCCATCTCATAATAAATTCTTCACAGACAAGTACCCTATCAATTTTGCTTTGATTTCTCCCATCTCCTGACATAAATGTATACCTCCTTCCCCCCATATTATACTCTTGTAACCCAGCATTCATTATGAAACTGTTAAAACATAATGCTCCCCCTACATCAAATTGTGAGTTAAATCTATCTTCTGGAAATCGTACCTCGTTGAAGTCGCCCAAGAGAACCCACCTACCCTGTATTGACTGTTTCAGTAATAGTAATTCATCCCACATCTGCCTCCTATTGTTTTGTATCGTCGACGCATATACATTCACCACTACCATATCCTCTTGTTCCCCTGTAACTTTTCCTTGGACTAAAATAAAGTTATGTGCTAGTATTTCAGATTCTTTTGTAAAAACCCCTGTACTCCACATTGATAATAGTCCCCCCGATCTTCCTACTGCATTCACTTTAACATAATCCATTGCTGAGTTATCCCAATACCTCTTTATTATTCTTTCAGGAAGTTCGCTGAATTGGGTTTCCTGAATAGCAACGAAATTTAAACCATATTTTGCTAACAATCCTCTAACTGCCTTCGCTTTCCCCGCCCCACCTGCTCCCTTTATGTTGAGGGTGCAAAAATTCATTGATAACCAATTTCCTCCTGTTCCTCGATAATCACCTTCCTGATTAGATCTTCTTTCCCAATCAGATCGACGAGCACTGTTGTTCCTACTTCCTTAGTTCGCAACACCTCGTTGTTTAGCTCCACTTCTATCTGCTTTTCAGTTGGTCGAGATTCTTCTATGTTTTGTGTGTCTTTTACAAGGGTTTCGTCTGACTGCGTCTCCTCTTCCCATTCGGAATTATATCCGTCTTCCGGAACCGATCCTTCATCGTTATCGTTAAACAGATCATTGATTATTTCTTGGATTCTTACATCTTTTTTGCTTTTCCTCTTGACTTTTAATGGGATCTTCTGTCAAAATGGAGGCCTTGAACTCTCCGCCACTTCTATGTTAATATCAGGGAATTTTCCTTTATTTATCTTCGAATTAGGCTTTAAACATTGGGCTCTTGCCTTAGCTAAACTAGCCTTTTTTCTCTTTTTACTTTGGTTATTTACCGGCCCATCACCTAGTTCATTTATATTTGGCCCATCATTATACGTATGTTTGGCCCCACCATCTTGATTTGTGTTGTCTAAATTAGGTTGCAAGTTACTGCCCACCTTTTTGGAGACATTACTTCCATCATTAATTATGTTTTCATTTCCCATGCATTCTATCGTTGGGATGCTGATCGTTCCAAATCCGGTTTGTGCGGTCGTTTCCACTCCCCTTTGATTTTCTACCTTCTCGTTCTCCACCACCGGCGACTCTTCTTCTTCCGGCAGTACCTTCAATTTTTCCGGTGGGTCTACAATGTGTTCTTCGACCACCATTTTTTCCGGCTGATCATCGGCGTTTCCGTTATTTTCTCCACTTTTTCTTTCACTTTGACTATTTTCATCCAAGTTCGTTGTTTGTACCTCAAATGTTGTTCTTCTTCTCATCATCCACCCCGGTACCCAATTTTCTTCCACCTCCGATATCCAAGCCTTGAACGTGTGGTTCTTCCACTCTATTGGTATTGTTTCCTTGATACATCGCCCATGATCCATCACAACTCCTACAACATCGAATTGTAGATTTAGGTCGAATTCATCTGCTTCAGAACTTTGAACTACTCTCCCGTATTTTCCCGCTATTACGTTCGAAACTTCTTTCATCCATAACTGGATTGGTATTCCCCTAATCATCAACCATGCAATCCTCTGGTATGGTAACATCTGTCCTCTCCACACTTCTACCGAATGAAACCAGTTTCTCCAAAGTTCCTCTTTTTCTCTCATAAACCCCTCCATATCCTTGCCATATTTAAATGTAATGAGTATTTTTAATCCCCCCAAGTATCTTATTATTCCACTTACTGGTTTTAGCTCCGCGATGCATTTATCCGTCTCCTTAAGATGTTTTATACTATGATATTCGCATATCACCGCTTTATTGTTCCATTCTTTGTAAGCTTCTGATTCATTTGCAAATCTAAGTGTGTTCTCCTCATGTATTTGCACTTTCTTCCTCTTGACCATATCCGCATATGACATACCTTTTTTAATTCCTTGTTGGTTCTCTTCACGCCTGGCGTTCCTGTCTTCCGGTTTAAATTCTTCTTTCCTTACCCAAGTTTCTTGCTTTTTCTGAGTTGGTTTGTTGACAACTTTGACAAACCTTGCAACCTTAGCTTTGACCCTCCATCCATAGAACTCAACCTGGTTCAGAATCTTGGCCATCTTATCTCCGTCTTTTACATTAACAAACCTGAGGAAACCAAAACATTTGCCCCACTTATCCCTTTTTCTTGCAATATACGCATCCACCAGGTGTCCGAAGTTCCTGTATTCTAGCCAAAATTCTCCGTCCGAAACCTTCGGGTGAATGTTTGAGATATAGAAGGTTATGGCATCCTTTCCCGTGTACTGTTTATCGTTCGCTTGGTTATTACTTCCGTTGCCTTGATACCTCTCCCCGAATTTCAACCGGTTGTTTCCCACACCTGAACTTTCTCCTGTTTCCCTCCCCATCTCGACGATAGACAGGACCACCGGAAAACCCTAGACGCGAATGGATGCGTCAATCGAACTATTAGAATGGAAGGTTATATCTAAACCGCTACCAATAAGCGAATCGATTAAACCTCACATGCTAATATTTCTCAATCTTCATCGTCGAGCAATCAAGACGAATTCCGGCGACTGTTGGTTTTTTCGTCAGAGAGAGAGAGAGTTTTTGTGTGATGTGTTTATTACATGGGTTGAATAAATATTATTTTATATATTAAATAATAAAAAAAATGTTGTATTTTTAAGAACCCCGTGTATTGTACGGGTTGAGTAAATTTAATTTTATATATTAAATAATAAAAAAAGTTACATTTTTAATAACCTCATGTGTTATACGTGTTCAGCACATGTAATTTTATATACCAAACAACAAAAAAGTTGTATCTTTATAAACCCTATGTATTATATGGATTGAATAAAAAAAACTCGTGTATTACACGAGTTGCATAAATGTAATTTTGTATAGTAAAAAATAAAAATGTTAGATCTTTAAAAAACCTCGTTTATCACACGGGTTGAATGAATCTAATAAAAATTTGTATCTAAAAAAACTAGTAGATATACTCGATATACGATGGATGGGGTGATTGCGGTGATGGTTCTTATATATGTCACGTAAACATAGTGATTACCGTATTTGAATTGAGAGTTGAACACGAAAATAAAAATATAGAACAAATAAACATTGATTAATATTTTTGTTTACCCCTTATAAACATTTTTTAAATAGGTTCTACCCTTAACTACTTTAGTTTAATAAAATAAATAAATCATTTACATTAAATATTTAGCGTACATCTTTTGTTAATTTTAGGATAAATAATTTTGAAATCTTATAAATATTTTAAAATATTAGATTATCTTCTATACGAATTGTTTAAATTTATATTAAATTTAATTTTATAATTATCTTTTAATTGATATTATTTCAGGATAAATAATTTTGAAATCTGATAAATATTTTAAAATTTTAAATTATCTCCTATACGAATTGTTTAAATTTATATTAAATTTATGTTTATAATTATCTTTTAATTGATATTAATTATTTATAAAAAATAGATGGCTTCAATGAATGACATGTGTCCTCCCAATGGTTTCTTTTATTATATAGTATAGATTCACTCATCATTTGATACCAAGGTATATTAGATATATATATTTTTTGAATGGCAAAGTTGGATTACTGGAGTAGCATTGTGTCACCAGCAGAACCACCCGACCATATCCATCTCCACGAGGCATAATGCTTATACACTAATTCAGGAGGAAATTCAATAAATATGGGAAATCCTCTCTTGTAGGAATCGAACCCAGGACCTATTGGTCCCAAAGATTTATCCCACCCCCAAGATCCACTAGACTATAAAGCTATGAGCATATTACATATTTATTATTCATGTCTTTTTTATATTCGTAACATGTGATGGTAATTATACACCCCCAAAAATTGTTTGACATCTTTATAAAACGCGCATAACATTATATGAGTCGTATATGGTTTTTTACTTACATTAAATAATGCTATACTACAACGTGTATAGTGATATACGCGTCGTATAGAATTTTTATGTGTAGAACTACTATTTTACAAACTTCTTTATACGATATTTATAGTTTTAGAAAGTTTTTAAAAAAAATCTAAAAATATTAACCATATGAGACTATACGATATGATACTATAATATACTAAACATATACGATACTATTGACCATTGTGATCCATCAAGGCCTAATGTGGTTTGTTAAGGTATATATGATTTACTAGTGTACACTGTAAACCATTAAGGCAAATATGGTTCATTAAGACGTACACGATATACTAATGTCTTTTGTGATCTATTATGGTCCAATATGATCTGTTAGGACACATATGATTTATTATTGTCCATTGTAATCTTTTAAGGCCTAATATGCTCTGTTAAGACATATATGATATATTATTGTCCACTGTGATCCATTAAGGCCCAATATGTTCCATTAAGACGTACATGATTTATTATTATCTTTTGTGATCCATTAAGGCCCAATATGATCCGATAGGACACATATGATCTATTATCGTCCACTATGATCCTGTAACGCCTAATATGATCTGTTAAGACATGCATAATATATTATTGTCCACTGTGATCCATTAAGGCCCAATATGGTCCGTTAAGACGTATATGATCTGTTATTGTCCATTGTGAATTTGTCGTATATATAAATTATTTTTCTCCAAAAATGATATATTTTATATTTATTTGAGAAAATATATCTTTCACCCCAAAAATATTATATTGCGTGTTTGTGTAAGAAAATATATATTTCTTAAAAATAATATATATCTTCTAAAAATCTCAAGAAAAATATATATTTTTACTTGCCCCAAAGATAATATATTTCCTTCTTGTCAAAAGTTATGAAATATTTTGTAGTAATCATGAAAATCCCATTTTCATTCCCTTGATGTCCAAAATATTATTTACCAAAATATACACATGAACAATATTTCCGAAATATTTTGTGAGTTATATTACTTTGTTCGGTTTTACCGGTATTTTGGGTATTCTTGTATATTCATATTATTGGAATTTTGTTAATATTTTGGATGGTAATTCTTGCTACTTTGGTGAGTTATATCATTTCAAAATCCAAAAATAATATAACTAATACACATAATATACAAATAATCACACACATGGTGCCTTCTAAATATATATTTCCTAAATACATATTTAGTCACTTTTATTTGTAAAAACCAACCTCCAATATTTATAATTTTTGTAACAAAAATTATGGCAAAGTTTATGTAAAACTCCATGGTTTAGGATATACTTGTAAGTGTTTGTTTAGAAATATTTTTTTTCTAAGTGTTTATATTTTTAGAAAAACTTTGCCATAGTTTCCCCTAAAAATGGAGGTTTCCATGCTTTCAAGCATATCATTTTCTTTTGTAAAAATCATCACAATCAATAATATACAACCTTTACTTACCAATTTTGCCAAAAACATAAACTAATACTTCATGAACTTGAAATTTCACAACAATTTGTAGTAACTTACTAGTGTCATTAGTAAGCCTTGTTATCCTTTAAAGTGTGATTGATTCTTTAAAAACTTTATTTTTAAAGAAGATTGATCTTTACAACTTATGAGCATGTTTTCTAAAAATATTTCTTTATGAATTCTTCTTGTTACACAAGTGTTTCTACACTTGTTTAACCACCAAAAATAAGGTTTGTTTATGTAAGAACCAAGTTTTAGTAAAACTTATATTTTTAACTTGGTTTCTTTAGAAATCATCCATAAATCTTTAGATCTACAAGTATTACTACTCACTTTGATCATTATTTTTCAAGAAAACATTTTGTTCTTTCAAGTTCATGCTTTATGTGTGGATGATCTATCATCCTACAACATCTTCATCCTCCCATCTTGCTAGATTATGTTTCTAATCATGATCTAGCAAAATCATATGATGATCAATATCAAATACATGTATGAACAACAAACATCAAGCATAACAACTCATATTCATCAAGATCTCTTCATATTTTAAGCTTATGTTTAAGTTTACTTCTTGTGATTCTTAGTATTCTTCAAGATTATGTCTGGTTTCCTTCAGTAACCAAAACTGCCAATGTGGAAATGGGAACATATTTCCCGGGATTTCATTACCGGTTTACCTAAAACTCAAAACCAGAAACGATACCATTTGGGTGATCGTAGACCATCTAACCAAGTCTGCACACTTCCTTGTGATCAAGGAAACCAACAAGTTTACATGACCATATGCGAAATGGACAAGTTCAAGCAATTGAACTTGGTTTCAGCGCAATCTGATAATAAACGTATGTATCGACAAGGGAATTTCGGCATGGTTGTAAAGATAAACCATGTATGTAGCTTTGAAAGAAAAGAAGTTTCAATAAAGTGTGTTGACTTGATAGCAAAAGAGCCAAAAATTACAATAATGCAGGTCCTTCGAATCACAAATAAATAATTAGCTTTAGCAAATAATATTTGAACTTTGATGAAGCGCTTATTCGAAACGAAACCACATGCATAACAAATGGTGCATGTGTAACATGTGAATTTCCAAGAAATGAAACAATGGGTATTTGCTAAAATGAATAAATGATCAAGTATTGGGACAAAGGAGTGTTCGCTTTAATGAAGAAAATTGTCATGATGCAACTACCATTAAGAGGAGTAGAGATGCAAAATCTACTCATTAGAAGCAAAAGTGGAAGTTTCAATAAAAGAAATCCAAGTACGCCACTGGTTTGGTTAACTACAATAGCCTATTTGACAGAATAATGGTGTCTGCCCGAGTTAATAGACGTGGTTTTTACGAGATAATTTATAATGGGCTTTGACATAAGTCCCCGAGAGTCCTAAATACACGTTTCCTAGATTCTCAAAGTTTTGTACTCTGTGTATATCTGTTTTGTGTAGCGTGTATAAAACACAGTATTAGTGTACGTTTAAAACAAATTATTGACTCACTATTCCTCGGTATACTTTCTTCCCGAATTCACAACTAATGATACTCGATCAACGATCAATCTTAGAATAGTAGTTGGATCCTTGCAGTTAGTTAAATAAATCGTAAAGCCTCAGCGGGGGATACCAGTTCTTAATGGTTGGCTTGTTCAGCTCTTGGTAATCGATGCTCATTCGAAAGTTACCACCCTTCTTTTCGATGTGCAACACTAGAGTTCCCAAAGCGAGAAGCTTGGTCTTATAAATCCCTTATCTAACAGTTCCTGAAGCTGCGTTGACTACTCTTGCATCTCTGAAGGCGCAAGTCAATAAGGTGTCTTAGCTACAGGCGCGACGCCTGGAACCTAGTTAATGTGGAACTCGACTTATCATTGAGAAGATAATCCTGTCAAGTCTTCGGAGAAGAGTTCAGGATATTCCCTTATCACAGAGATACCTTCGAGTTTAGGTTCTTCGGCTTCTTTGTCCATGACATGAGCCAAGAAGGCAATACACCTTTTACGCAAAAACTTTCGTGCCTTCAAACAACTAGCAATTTGTAGAAGCGTATCATGCTTCTCCTCATGAATCACGTTCGTCTCTTCACTCGCCATCGGGCTGCAGAAAATCTTCTTGTGACATACGATCTCAGCTCGGTTACTCAACAACCAATCCATTCCATCTACTACGTCAAAACTTCCCAACTCAACTGGCAGCAGATCAAGCGTAAACTCACGCTCTCCAAGCTCTATCACATAGCCTCAAATCACTTCAGTAGCTTCCACTAGCTTCTCATTAGCTAGCTCTATCGAATACGGGATACCTAACTTACTTGCTCCTAAACCAAGGATACTCTTAAACTCTAGAGATGCGAAGCTAAAATTGGCAACAGTATCAAGCAGCGCAGATGCATAACGTTGACTAATATGGGACGTACCAATAACCCCGTTTGGATCCTGGCGTGCTTCCCTAGCTCCGATGTTGAGCTTTCATCAACGTGCCTGAGTGTTTTTAGGGCAGTATTTCCTGAAATGCTTTTTTTGTTTCCACAGTTAAAAAACCCTTGAGCACGTTTTTGTTTGTCATTCGTCCTGCCTTGATAGTCGTTGTTGTCGTTGTTTCCTTCGTGATTCCCGCTACCATCTTGGCCTCCATTTCCACGTTCAGTACCTTGCCTACAAGTCTCCTTGACATGCCCCCTCTTGCCACAGTTATCACATTTTCCATATTTACATCACCCGACATGATAACGTAGACAATTGTCGCACTTAGGTAGGATACCCATGTACTTTTTTCCCTTTTTGGTCTTCTTCTTGTTACTCGCCCAAGTACCCTTCTTGAAAAATTTACGAGCTTCCTCTTGTTATCTCCAGATGGCTCCACAGGAGTCTCCTTTTTATCCTCCGAGGTGGAAAATTCTCCCAGTCTAACCACTTCTTCAGTGAGCGCCACACTTAAGTCGATAGCATCGGTAATCGTCGGAGGTTTAGATGTTGTCACCATGCTTAGAATCTGAGGTGCCAATCCCCAGATGAAGCGTTCGATCATCTTAAACTCTGGTTCCACCAGACGTGGAGCAACTTGTGATAAATCATGAAATCTCTGCACATACTCAGCTATCTTTGAACCTTCCATTCTCAAGTTCTAGAATTCAGTTTCCAACTTCTTGATTTCTGCCCTCGAGCAATATCTCTTACGCATCAGCTCTTTCAGTTCGTCCCACGTCAAATCATACACAGCAGCCTCGCCCAACGTCTGAACCTGAAGGTTCCACCATGACAGAGCCCCATCTTGAAATAGTCCAGATATGTACGTGACCTGATGCTCTGAGGTGCATTTGCTCAAACGCAGAACAAAATCTGTCTTCTCAACCCAGCGTACGAAGGCTACGGCACCCCAGTAACATCGAAATCCTAAGGCTTGCAGCTCAAGAACTGCTTGTAGGTGCAGCCTGCGACATAAGCAACATCATTCACATGAGGTGCTAGCAAAGCACACTTGGAAATATCCAAACATTTTGTAATGTGTCTTAAGTGACTAAACATTACCGTTGGGTGGGTTATTTCCTGAGGTACCTCCGCTGGGTTCGGAGCGAAGGACCTCGTGTTGTGCGATGGCCTGTGAGATGCGTTCTTGTAGCTCCGCCTCTGTCGTCGGCAGAGGATTGTTGGTATCGGTGTTCCTTTGAAGTGATATCTTCTAAGAAGAAGATCGGTTAAGTTAGGTCATATTAAGGACACAGGCACATAAACCCCTACTTAACGAATAAGACCTAAGAGGTGTGTATACATATGTATATAAGCAATCGTCATAGCAAGCAATCACATAACATCACAATTATAGCACAAACATGTAGATGGGAACATATTTAATGAGAACATAACAAGCAAGCACGTTGTTGATTTACATGTTTAATGGGGAATATGATGATTGGGCTTTCATTATTTACCGACCATAATCATATTGTCTACAAAGTGTATCACATCAAAAAGGGACACAGGGTCACCCTACCCTTGTCCAATAAGTCTATCAGTGTATCAAAATCACGTGGTCAAAAGTGGTCTTCAAAACTCTCCACAATCTCGGCTCATTAGTAGTGCTTTACCCAAAAGTAATGCAATCCGCATAAAACCAAAAGCCAACTATACTGATGACTGAGGTGGAGAAGGGTAGAAAAGCAAACTGCTAACGTGTGCAAGCTCCTCCTCGAGCTCGTATACACGTCGAAGTAAATAACTGATTTGCGGCTTGATAGTAAAGAAACGAGCATCAAAACCTAAGAAAGGTGTAATAGCAGCAGGTGAGAGTGCAAAAGGAGACAGTGATGAATGTGGAGGATCATAGTATACTGGTATAGACAGGGTGGAGGACATGGTGTCAGCTCAAGCTCCAAAACTCTGCGACTCAAAACCTCAAACTGTAGCTGATGTGACAGAAGCAACTCATCCCTTGTGTAACCTCCATAATGTGAGGGATGGTAGGGGTCTGAAATCAGCATAGCGTATGGTAGAAACCATCGGAATGGCTCATCCAGCGGTGAAGAAATGAAAGGAGCAAATGGTGCAGCCTGAGGGATCTATGGAAAAGCAGCTGAAGCAAAAGAGATCGTCACGTGAGTGCTGACCAGAAGTACCTTCCCGGGGTGCGGGTATGTCCTGAAAGAAAAACGATAGGCATGTCGGTGCGATGGACGTCGGTCTCCATAGTGGGAAAAGGAGCAACATCAGACTGACCCAAAAGGAACAGGAGCTAGCTCAGGAGCAGGCTCTGGGTCGTGTGGAGGTGTGGGATCTCGAGCAGGTGATAGTGCGGCAGACATAGCAGTGTCGTCGTCCGAGTCAGTAGCAAAGAGCTGCAATCCGGCCATCTGTAAAGCTGAAGGTGCCACAGACTCAAGGGAATCTGAGATAGAGTGCAAACTAGAATCAGAGGACAACTCGATCACAGAGGTCTCAAGAAGTGGAATAGCAACAACGTTCTCATCTAACTTTCCATCATCATGGGCGTCATCAGGAGGACCATCACCAAACAAATCAACGTCATCATCAAATTAATCGTCGAAAGGCAGAAGGTGTGGGATCTCGAGCAGGTGATAGTGCGGCAGACATAGCAGTGTCGTCGTCCGAGTCAGTAGCAAAGAGCTGCAATCCGGCCATCTGTAAAGCTGAAGGTGCCACAGACTCAAGGGAATCTGAGATAGAGTGCAAACTAGAATCAGAGGACAACTCGATCACAGAGGTCTTAAGAAGTGGAATAACAACAACGGTCTCATCTAACTTTCCATCATCATGGGCGTCATCAGGAGGACCATCACCAAACAAATCAACGTCATCATCAAATTAATCGTCGAAAGGCAGATCCTAGGGAGGAATGACCACGAGAGGTATGGCATCGAGGATCGGAGCCATGATGGGCTCACCATCGGAATGACCAGTGATGAGGTGGTCATGGACTGAAACAAGAATGACAAAAGGATCCTCGTCAGGGAAGCCATCAGCAAGGGTAAATCATCATCAAATTCTGGTAGTCGTGAACGGTTGGAAGTCGTCCTTGTCCTCGGACAGCATGTCAGGATCACTCTCAGTGTCTGACGTATATATCTCTGGCGCAGGTGCAATCTCATTATCTGTGACGGTGGCCAAACTGTCACACCCTGACTTTTGCGAAAGCGTGATTTGGTGTGACTTGCTTAATATCATTGGATTCAACCATAACAAACGACTATATGATACAACCAAGGTGTTCATCCATAGATAGTTTCCAAAACGTTACAAGCGACATTGTTTTCAAATCCCAAAACACAGACTTCAAGTTCAAAATACAATACCAGCAAATTTTAGATCCATAAGGACTTCACAAAAGACACAAACAAAATAGGTTTCGAGCCATGTATCTTATCCAAGATAAAATACATAACCCAAACACTTCGACTTCGGATGACACCTTTTATTAGAGACATGACTTGTAAACTCCAATGCCCACCAGATCCATACTTAATTTCCTGAAATACATGTAGTTTGAAAACAACAACAAAATTTGAGCGAGTTCATGTGTGTGTTTGTGAATAAACCTTTGAATCATTTGTAAGTATGTATGTACTTTGTAAACTGGTATGAAGCAACAAGGAAACAGACCAATTAATGTGTAGCTAATACATTAATATATGTGACATGGTGCAGGAAGGCTCAAACCTAGCAAATTTTGTCTCCGACAATAAGACATAGTCACCACATGGTCCACTCGACGGACTCATGGGTGGGGCTCGCTACACCCAAATAGATCTATCACTTATGTCCCTCGGTCCTACTATGAGGATTAATGGTCTTAAGAGTGCGCCTACCCATTCACGTGATCTAACAGTATTTTTCCTTAGCTAACCATACCATTTGTAATTGTTTGTAAACATTTAGTAACATGTACTTCACCCCCGAAGTTATAAAACTGAAATCAGTTAACAGAAAAGGGGGAACATGAACTCACAGGTTTGCGTTCTTCGAATCCGCCTGTAACTCAAAGTTTCCTCTGGTGTACATGACTACCTACATGCGTACTACGGTCCATTAGACGGGTAGGTCGTGCCTTAACCTTGGTCTTGATTAGTGTCTTGAGTTACGTTAGTTTGTGTCATCAATGTTATTCCAAGTTATATAATTATTTGTCAAAATAATAAATATTTTAACTTAAATTATATTTATTAAATTTTGGAATAATTGTTAAAATATTATATTTTAACTTGACACACTTATGTATTGCATATGTATATCCTTCCCAAGGATGGGTGTATTTGTATTTGTATTCTTATACTTGTATATTTTTGCCATGCATTAGGGTCGTATTCCGGTGTGTATTTATACGTATGAGAATACGTATTTTTATTGTATTCATTAAGTATTCTTATACTTAATTTCGTATTAATTTTTCCGGAATATTATCCTTAATAAGAGTTCACCATATCCTTAACAAGAGTTCACCAATATATTTTCAAAATATACATTTTAAGAAATAATATTTATAATTATCCTTTTGCAAAAATAAGTGTATTTTCATATAAGTTCCAAAAATAATATATTTTCAAGTCTAACTTAGAAAATATATATAAACTTATTTTTCTCCAAAAATGATATATTTTATATTTATTTGAGAAAATATATCTTTCACCCCAAAAATATTGTATTTCGTGTTTGTGTAAGAAAATATATATTTCTTAAAAATAATATATATCTTCTAAAAATCTCAAGAAAAAATATATATTTTTACTTGCCCCAAAGATAATATATTTCCTTCTTGTCAAAACTTATGAAATATTTTGTAGTAATCATGAAAAACTCATTTTCATTCCCTTGATGTCCAAAATATTATTTACCAAAATATACACATGAATAATATTTCCGGAATATTTTGTGAGTTATATTCCTTTGTTCGGTTTTACCGGTATTTTGGGTATTCTTGTATATTCATATTATTGGAATTTTGTTAATATTTTGGATGGTTTAGGATATACTTGTAAGTGTTTGTTTAGAAATATTTTTTTTCTAAGTGTTTATATTTTTAGAAAAATTTTGCCATAGTTTCCCCTAAAAATGGAGGTTTCCATGCTTTCAAGCATATCATTTTCTTTTGTAAAAATCATCACAATCAATCCACAATCAATAATATACAACCTTTACTTACCAATTTTGCCAAAAACAAGTATAAACTAATATTTCATGAACTTGAAATTTCACAACAATTTGTAGTAACTTACTAGTGTCATTAGTAAGCCTTGTTATCCTTTAAAGTGTGATTGATTCTTTAAAAACTTTATTTTTAAAGAAGATTGATCTTTACAACTTATGAGCATGTTTTCTAAAAATATTTCTTTATGAATTCTTCTTGTTACACAAGTGTTTCTACACTTGTTTAACCACCAAAAATAAGGTTTGTTTATGTAAGAACCAAGTTTTAGTAAAACTTATATTTTTAACTTGGTTTCTTTAGAAATCATCCATAAATATTTAGATCTACAAGTATTACTACTCACTTCGATCATTATTTTTCAAGAAAACATTTTGTTCTTTCAAGTTCATGCTTTATGTGTGGATGATCTATCATCCTACAACATCTTCATCCTATCATCTTGCTAGATTATGTTTCTAATCATGATCTAGCATGATCATATGATGATCAATATCAAATACATGTATGAACAACAAACATCAAGCGTAACAACTCATATTCATCAATATCTCTTCATATTTTAAGCTTATGTTTAAGTTTACTTCTTGTGATTCTTAGTGTTCTTCAAGATTATGAGTATGATTCTTCTTTTAACCACTTAAAATGGAAGTAAAATAACAAGATCAAGATTCTTACCACTAGCACAAGGCTAGGGATGATCAAGTGAAGAAAACAAGTGGATAAAAGCAAATGGTGAACGTCCTTCAACTTCCACAAGCTCCAAGCTTCCTCCTTCTTACACCTTTGTATACATGTAGAATGGATGGAAGATGATTGAAGATGATGGATGGGTGTGGAGGGTTCTTGTCCATGAACTATGGGAGGAGGAAGAAGAAGAAGTTCATGTGGTGTTTAAGTGTGAGAATGAAATGGTGAGGTCTTGTGGTTAATTTATAAAAGCTTCAAACAATTAAGTATCCATAGGTTTTTATGTTTAGGAAAGTTTAGACAAGATCTAATAAATTATCAAAATAAAATCTTGAGTGGGCCATGCTTAGTTGGCCGATTATAGGTGGGGGGGTCTAGGCATAGGTCCAAATTAGTTAGTTACTTAAATAGTTAGAAATCAAGTATTAGTTAGGTATTGTAGTTACTTGTTGTTATATGATGTGTTAGGATGTTTGGGGATCATGATGTCACGGCCCCCGGCCCGGTTTGACCCGTTCCAGGAGCCGCGGGACAGAAATCCCGTGGTATTTATTTTGGCAGCGGAATTATTA
>JARYGA010008597.1:0-37508 GCA_030545235.1 Helianthus tuberosus
GTTCACGAACGGTTTGCTGAATGTTCGGTTCGTTTACAACCCTAGTTCTATGCATAATGGTGTTTTACCTCACGGTTGTGGTGTTTTTTTGAAAAAGTTTAATTTATTACTTTTAATCCAAAACTTTTCATCTTTTGCAGTTTAACCTTGCATAATTTGATTTTTTTTTTAATTTTTAACCAAAATTTTTCATCGTTTGTAATTTATTCTCACAACCTTTTTACTTAAAATTTTGGTCTCCTATGCTTTTCAACGTTCGCAAATTATTGTTTTACATTTTGTTGTAAATATTGCGATTTAACACGGCACAACGTGTGTGTGTCTTTCAACATTTCTACGTTTCTTTCTAAATTTTGCGAGTTAACATAGCACTATTTTTTCACATTTGACAGGTTCGCTGCAACACGCGGGTCCTAGATCAACATAGTTATTCTTTTATATGTTTTACATTTCGGTCTAATGTCTTCTAATTAAAAAACCGTAACTTCATTGTTGGTGGTCGCTAGAGGTGGTGTGATATTGGTGCAATATGAGACGGTTTTACGCATGTGTTATTCGTATTGAATAAATTCTCCAATTAAATTAGCATGCCGATTATTTGGAAGGATCACCTTGATCCTACAAGGATATCAGATAGATAAACAGACTTGAAGATACAAACCATGTTAGAATCTAAGTTTGATACTTGTAAACAAATACCGATAAAAACAATATAATTCACAAGTATAGAGATATTATCAGTAACTGTTTTTCATTGTTTCAAATGATTCAAAAGTTTTACAGAAATGATTCTACAATCTCTCTATCAGCCTGATGACTCACTAGAACTATTCGTACAAATGAAAATGTGTGCAGTTATAAAATAGATCTCTAACAGGTGAGATCTATTTATACTAAGTACTAAAGTTTTGTTCATGATAGGCTGACATCACCATGATAGTTACATCTAACATTTCTAACAAAAAGATTCCATTGATGTTACAAACATCTGTGCAAATCTAAACATTTGTTCTAACTAGTCTAAACATTGATACAAGATAAGTATTGTTACATTAGGAAACCTCTTTTAGACTGGCATCTGTTGCTTTGATCCAAACATCTATTAAGCCATACAGATGTTTGGTTCTTCTTCATCAGACCTTTGGCTTCAACAAATGTTGTTTCTTCTTGAACAACGGTTCCAAGGCTTGATCAGATGTTTGCTTTGTTTTCAACAAATGTTCTTATTAGGTGTTCAAGATTCACTATCTTCAGGCAGAGAATTGCTTCATCAACTGTTTATTTCTTGATCTTTCGGTCATGTTTTGACTTTTGGATATCATCTGTTCTTTTGTAGGTCCAACAATCTCCCCTAGAACAAATGATGCCAAAACAGATGTTTATTAGATCAAATTTTAATTCTCATCAACTGTTCTCTTATTTGACATTTGAATTATAATTCAAAGTTTAGAGAAATAGTGTCTTCTGGGTCCCTCTCCAGTGGCAGACTTATTAAGTCTTGCAGATCTTCAATTTTTAGCCTAGAAGCAATTTTCATTAAGATCTTTTCCACCTCCCCACTAGCCCTAAGCAAAGTTAATTCATGGATGTCTTTGTTTAACTTCCATTTTAGAATTTTAAGACTAGGAGGATTTGCTGGGACCAAAGTTATTGCTGATAAGTTCGGAGAGACTGGTTTTCCCATGATAGTATCAACCAGTTCCTCTTTCCTGGTTTCCTTATTCTTTTCAAAATTTTGTCTTAGAAATTCCCTTGCAGCTCTTGATATGTTTCTTGCTGATGGAAACTCAGAAGGATCAACTAATGTTTTTATAGGAAAGTCTAGTTGCTCATACTCTAGCTTTCTTGGTAACGAGGGATCCCTTTCTCTATTGATTTCCAATTGTTTGTAGCTTTCAAGTGTTGTTGACTCATTCCATTTTGCCATTGTCTTCATGGTGCTCATTTTTGCAGTAACCAGCTCTCCTTTCATTCTTCTTATCTTCAGAGCCCTCTTGTCATTTGGCTTTTTTTCCATCTTTTTAATTTGGGGTTGAAGGAGTGATATTAGGAAATAGCTTCAACTTTTCAATTCTCAATATTTCATCTAGCAAGGATTCAGTTGGCCACCCTGTGAAATGTTCCCTATCAACATCGTATGGTTTCTTTTCCATGATGTGATTAACGCAATCCTCTATGAGCAGCTTTTGAGATCTTTATCAGCTACGGGATCATGTGATAGATTTCTTCAGATCATGTTGGCATCTCCTCTGAGAGCTTCTACCTTTCTGTACTATTCTGACAGAATTTGCAGAATCTGTTTGTCAACCTTCCCTTGGTTTCTTTCCAAAACCATCCTTTAGGCCTGCCTTTTCTTTAGTTCCAGATATTCATTGACACTGGCTGGGCTAGGAAGGTTTGCAGATGAAAGAGATGATGATGATGGTGGTGATGATCCTGGAATTGATGAAGTTGTGGTTTTGATGGAAGGTGTTTGGATGGGTGATTTAATAGGTGAAGTTATCATTTTTTTTGGTTTGAGGGATAGGTGGTAGTGATGTGGTGAGTGGTGTTGTTGTAACATCTGTTGGCCCTTTTGAAATGCCAACATATGTTTGAGGCGTAATAGTTTGGGATGGGACAATCGTTTGAATAGGTTAAGCAGTGGTTTAAGAAACCTTAGCCTTTTTAGCTAGGTTTGCTGGTGGAGCTTTCTTAGGTTATCACTACTCTTCCCCTTTTTGGCATCATCTGTAGGATACCTGGGAATTGAAGCAATGACTGTAGATTGAAGAAGATGATCTTTTATGGCTTAAATTTCTACTTGTGTATCATTAAACCTTGCTTCAACCATATTCTGATCATTTCGTAGTGGATATTGTGGGTGGCATCTACAGATTGCTTTTGAAGTTGAATATAGGCTTGGGCATGGAACCAAACTATTTCTGCAAGTTCTACATTTTTGGATGAGGAGTAGAGTTTTGTAGGGTATGAAAGAAAACTTCATGGCAGGTGGAAAATTAGGTTTATAGATTGTCCCCCATGCCATTTGTGCATCATACCCCCTCTCTATGAATTTATAATGAAGATAGTTTTTGAAAAAGTTTCATTACCCGTCTCATCGTCTAGGGAGAATGTAGGGGAGATCAACTCTGGTGTTATCTGAACAGCAGTACCATTCAATTTTGAAATGATGGTGGAGCGCTTTTATCATGAAGTAAATAATCTGAGTTTGTCCCAAAATCTTCAGTGTTTTGTAAATGGATGCGTGCATTGGCAACAAGAATGTTATTATATTTTGAAGAAGTGATGATGTCGATGATCGAGTGAAATTCTGTGTTTGTAGAAGATTTCACAAAGTATGGAAAATAGATGTGGGTGGTTTCAATGCCACTGTGGAATTTGATCAAATCTTTTGAGTAGAAAATCTTTTGATTGAAGAGAGGAAATATTTTAGAAAATCTTTGATTTGATGATCTTTTTGATTGTTTTGAAGAAAGAGATATTTTTAAATTTCAGAGTTTTTTACACCTATAAAGATAAACTCTATTGGGTTAGGGTTTTTATAGGGGTTTTCAGCAGTGGTGATGAAGTGGCCAACGATTACCTTTTGTTGACTTGGCAGGTTATTATTTGTTAAGTCAAAGCTCTATTTATCAAAGCCATGTTTAACAAAACTGTAACACCCCGTGTTTTCGAAAGTCAAAGTCAAGATTGAAGTCAAAGGAAGAAAAGGTTGCTAAATTGCGATCTGTCTCTCCTTGCTCAATTCCTGTTTTGTCTTCTTTGACTCGTAGTTAGTCTATTTTATTATCGCGTTGATTGTATTATGTGGAGTATATATTAATAATCGCATACTGATCGCTATTAATCGCATGTTTAATCGACTTATCGCTATCGCAATCGCACTCGCAATTTGAATTTCGCATTTTGGTTATTGTTATACGTGTGTGTGTGCCTTATGTGTTACTTGTGCGTGTTTATTTATGTTATGTGTGGTAATCAATCGAATCGCAATCGAACTCAATCGCAATCGAATCCCTAACGCTAAACGAATACGAAATAAGGATGCTTGTATGTTGATATAGTAGTTGGGATTAAAAGTAATTTGACTAGGAAACTTTATTACATCGCAACGCTCGCAATCGCAATCGAAACAGCAACACTCGTCGCACCGAACTGTCACACCCCAACCGATGGCGGAATCATCGGGGCGCGGCACTAGGCGAATCAGATTGCTCAGGAGAATCCATAACAACTATTTTGTGACAATAATTAATGCGTTCATTATCCCATACTAATAAACAATTACAATCACATAAGTCGTCACAGATTTCTTATCCTCTCGAACAATACAAATCCGACAACCTAGATTTCAGTTGAGTTTCTAGACTTCCAATCTTGATTGAGATAGTCTGCGATTTAACCTGCAACATACGTTAAAATAATGTCACTACAAAAGTATTGGCGAGTACACATGTTTGATATGTAATAGCATAGTAGATTAAAAGTGCTGCGAATTTCCTACATACATAAACGGGATACACGACATATATACTCACAAAACCGATACTACAAGCTAAGTCCTCGATGCTCGAATACGCGATGGCAAACTAGAACCCGTCGGGCACAATAGTACTATACTAGTCATGGTGGGACGTCGCGAGTATAAGTCCTAGCACATATGTAACTAGCATCACGTATAACTATGCAAGTAAGTCATTCGCAAGTGATAAATAGTTTAAGCATTGATGTGATTCGATTTGATAGCAACGTATGTTACACCCAAAAGTGCAAAAGCAAAAAGGGTTCAAGTATACTCACAGTGCGTATTCAGCAAGCAGTACAACTTGATTGGATCGATTGAGAGTGCGTCTGAGTTAGCCTAAACATGGGATGGTGTCGTAAGCGATGCGCAGCGCGCTAAACGGTGAAAGGTTGAATGAAAGGTCTAGTGGCTATCCGATCGGATGGAAATCCAGTCGGATGGCCTAAACCGGATGGTCAGTTCGATCGGGCAGCAGTCCGGTCGAACGGTATTGCATTGACGGTCTGTCCGGTCGGTCGGTCGGACGATCTGTTCGGTCGAATGACATTTTAACCAATTGATGGCCTGTCCGTTCGGACAGTAGTCCGCTCGGATGGCACTGAATCGTATAGACTGTTCGTTCGGACAGTAGTCGTTCGAACATCATTGAATTGGATGGACTGTCCGATCGGACAGCAGTCCGGTCGGACGAGTGGAATTGGTTTGCTGTTCGTTCAGACAGCAGTCCGATTGGACGGCAATCCGTTCCAATGTCCTAATTAGTCACACTTGATGGTTTTTGGAAAGAATATGGTGAATTGACTGAGACGGTGTGTAATCGTGTTAAACAACTGAAATTCCATCAAATCCGACCCGTTCTAACGGCCGGGAACCACCCCGCTCCATCAGATCTGGCCGTTCTTGACGGTTTTTCCCATGTTTAACCAAATTCACACAACACTTTGATTTGATAACATAGATTTTAGGTGAGATTGTTATAAAAACATGTGGAAATCACTCAGATCTGGGTTGTTCTTGGTGAAATGAGGTCACACTTTGAAGTTCGTATGAACTCTGGATGACATCATCCTAGAACACCTCAAATCGGTAGATTTCACGGTTAAAAGTTGATTTTTAAAAGATAGAAAGGTGTAGAATTGAGTGTAGATCATAGAAGTACAAGATTTAGGTTGGGATCTTACGGAAATCACGTGGAATCGAGAGAAATAGAGCCAAGAGCGTTTCTGGTCGGGTGAGAGCTGTCACTTCACTGTTTAAATGAAGTGGTAAGGCTATTTATAGGCAAGAGAGGAGGAGAGGGTGAGTTTGGTGGGGATCAGACGCCCGTTCGATCGGATAGCAGGCCTGTCCAGTCGGATGGTATGCCTGTCCGGTCGGACACCTCCGGCGAGTGGTGTTTTAGCATTTCGATCAGTGTGTTGCGCGTTGCGGTAGTTTTGGTCACACATTTTCAGTTATTTATTTATTATAATTAATCACAAAAGGTCGTATATACGTATCCATACTTTCGATTATTCGGTGCTGTAATCGAGTTGCGCGTGATCGCGGGTGCGCTTGTCGAGTTTGCGATGCGTTGGGCCACAATGACTGTCGGGGTACTACTCGCTCGTATTGTCATCATCGTCACGATAACCGATGGGGTAGTACTCACGAGGTAAGTCATCGTTAGCGTTAATGTTCGTGTTGCGACACATCACGGCCATCGAGGAGGGTAGAATCGGTCCTCACTCAATGTCATCGTGAGTGTTATTATGTGCGATAAGATGTGTTATAGCGATAAAGTATGCGAAATATTCGAATATACTACGATATAGCGATGCATGCGATATCGTTACATTATGATCCGAATCTCTGGTGCTAGGCGTAACGAGTGTAGCGAGTAGTAACAATGCACGAACGTGCGGGTTGTTACAGTCTCCCCTGCTTTAGGAAATTTCATCCCGAAATTAATCCAACAGGTAGACTTTTGAGAGTTGTCCTCGTATAAGTAGCGATACAGCGAGTTAATTGACTGGGAGTTAATAAGCATGAGCGTCTCGAGTAAGAGAGAGATATCGATCGTGATGGTGAAAAGGCGACGGAATGACAAAAGTAGCATCCCATGGGTTGGCGTTTCAAAAGTATCTCGAGTCTCGAAGAATTAGTAAGGTTGATGCGATTGAAATTTAAAGAAGAACTTGAAAGATTTCTCATAACGTAGGGTTAAGCTGCGTATGTTAACCAACGTTGTAAGAAAGTTTAGGTTTAAACATTTTAAAAGAATTCGGAAATGAAAACTGGAGTTAAGAAAACTCTCCTATGACATGGGTTCAAGCTGAATTCGATGTCGAACCAACGTCTTAAGAAAGGTCTCGTTTTGATGTTGCAAAAGTTTTGAGGAAAACTAGACTTATGAAACTCCCTTGGGCATGGAGTTAAGCTGATTCGATGTTACCTCCATGTTGTGAGGAAATTTCACTTGTCCAACGGTTTTAATAAATTTTTATAAAAAATCAGTTTTAACAGTTCGAAAAGATAATTAACATCGAGCCCCACTTGGCACTTTCCCACGAAAGTTTGTTAATATGATTAAAACACTTATATATAGGAAGCACCAGCGGCGTATCCACCATGTTTTGCCCATATTACTTCCGTTTCGTGAGGCGGTGTCATGTGTGCCGATAAGACACGGATAGAATTGCGTTCCCTCGGTCCAATCAATAGGAGGTTAGGCCGAGCTAAAGGTAGAATCGAATGGGTTAAACAGCGAGGTTTATTGCGAACATAGCGATGGCAGCGTGTGCGAGTAGCTTGATGACTCGAAACATTGACGTGGCATGTCTGGATAGGCGACGAGCGATAAGCGATAAGCGATTAGTGCGATTTCGATTAGATTCCACATTAAATCCCACATGGCATGTTTCCACGAGAGTTTGCTAATATGGCAAAAACACTTATATATAGGAAGTACCAGCGGCGTATCCACCATGTTTCGACCATACCAGTTTTGTCCCGTGAAGCGATGTCATGTATACTAATACAACACAAATTACGATTGAGTACCATGCGATGAGCGATGAGCGATGATCGATAGACACACAATAAGCGATAAGCGGTATGCGGTACGCGATGAGTGAAAAGCAGTACGCGATAAGTGACAAGCGAGTATGCATCTCGTGATAAGCGGTATACGATAAGTAATACGATAAACGATTCTCGAATAAGCGTTAAACGGTAATGCGATTCGATTAGTCTCCATAGTTTCACAAATTAACCAACATGAAGCCCCGCATGGCATCTCTCCAAAAAAGTTTGCTAGTAGGGCTAAAACACTTATATATAGAAAGTACTAGCGGCGTATCCACCATGTTCTGACCATACTAGATCCGTTTCGTGAATCGATGTCATGTGTGCCCCATAACCCAGATAGCGTTAAGTGTTAGAAGCGATGAGCGATGCGAGTATCAAGCGATGCGAAAATCGAGTTTTGTTTCAAATATGCGTTGTGATGCGACGCATCACGGCTACCGAGGAGGGTAGAATAGGTCCTCACTCAACGGCATCGTGAGCGTTAGTGTGCGTGATGCGATTAATTGCGACAGACTTACTACCAGTCTTGCGTTGATGCGATCGCCCTGCGGGGTAGATTCACCAAGGTCTATCGATGAGGCAATTGCATTGCGTTTGCAGACTTACGAAAAGTCTCGCGGTGATGTGATTTGGATGTTACGCCTTGCGGATTAGTTTAGCGTGTCGAAAATAACCATAATAGTATAGGTCTAAATAACGTTCAACTGCACATGGCACTTTCTTCACGAAACATCGGTAGTATGATAAAGCACACCTTGCTTTACCCCTACTACCTGTGTCTCGCGAATAGACGTCACACTTGGTCGACATGGTCAAGACGCTTATATATAGGAAGTACCAGCGGCGTATCCACCACGCTTGACCATGCTTTTAACGTTATGGCACCATTAGAATTTACTACAATCTCCGTGCACTGACCCAAATAATCTCGTGTGCACCCGTGATTAGTCGTTCCTTGCACGTTTATCGTACCATATTCTAAGAGTGTAGTGAGGTTAAAACACATTATATCGTGATATGTTATATAGTTCGTGTGTGAAGCTAGTCTAAGTGCGACGACTAGAGAGTGAAAGCAAAAACGAAAGCGAGAGTTAACGTTACACGTGGTGGCAAACATCGAGTAATAGAGTAGGTTCAATACTTAGAGATTAACGTCAAAAATCTTATCATTACAACATTTTCCTACGCTTGCTAGATGCTTGGTGTTGAAGACTTTTGCTGGAGCTGCTGTTGTTGTACTCAAGTTCGCGGTTCGGTGCGGCAGTTGCGGGTGAAGTGACCGTAACAGTCGCAATTGTTGCAATAGCGACAATCAGCTTCAACTGGATGATTATAGGTGCACGTGTAACACTGAGGATGAGTTCCAGTGTAGGCACGTTTTGGAAGTAGTGGAACTGATTGAAGAGGTTCTGGTTGTAGCAGTTCGGTTGTTGATGAGTTCGAGCTTGAGATCTTTCGTTTGTGGCTGGGTTTGTCGTTGTCTTGTGATGAGATGTCTTCTTTGGAGGATTCGTCTGAGGACTCACTTGCAGAACCGTTGACAGAATCGTCGGAAGAATCGTCGGTAGAATCTTCAGAAGAATCATCGGTAGAATCGTCAGAAGAATCGATGACGATTGCTTGATGAGCTTGTTTGACAGGATTCTTGGAAAAGAACCCGTCCAAGACTCTTTTGTCATTGATTTCTGCGGATAAGCGGTAGGTCTCTTCGATGGTAGTAGGCCTTGCAGCTTCGACAAAATCGCCCACACATTCAGGCAAGCCGTGAATGTACTTCGTTATGGCTTTTTCTGAAGTGTTGACTTGACTTGGGCAGATTGTGCTAAGCTGTTTAAACCTTGCGGTGTAGCCAGTATTGTCACCTTTGACTTGTTTGATCTCCCAAAATTCGTTTTCCAACTTCTGGACTTCATGGGGAGGGCAGTACTCTTCCTTCATGAGCTCTTTCAACTCATTCCAGGAGAGAGCATAGGCTGCGTGAATCCCACGTTTGTTGCGTTCGGCGGTCCACCAGTCGAGTGCACGCGATTGAAATACTCCGGTAGCGCAAGTGGTGATGGAATGAGCGTCTCGAGTAAGAGAGAGATATCGATCGTGATGGCGAAAAGGTGACGGAATGACAAAAGTAGCATCCCACAGGTTGGCGTTTCAAAAGTATCTCGAGTCTCGAAGAATTAGTAAGGTTGATGCGATTGAAATTTAAAGAAGAACTTGAAAGATTTCTCATAACGTAGGGTTAAGCTGCGTATGTTAACCAACGTTTTAAGAAAGTTTAGGTTTAAACATTTTAAAAGAATTCGGAAATGAAAACTGGAGTTAAGAAAACTCTCCTGTGACATGGGTTCAAGCTGAATTCGATGTCGAACCAACGTCTTAAGAAAGGTCTCGTTTTGATGTTACTTCAATGTTTTCAAAATACTACAACGAAAACTTCAAAAGTCAAGCCATCATACACAAAGACGTCCTTCTCAAAGGAGGAAACAATCCACTCGAAAGGTCATCCGACCGGATGACCATCCAAGCGGACTGTCAACTGAACGATCGGCTGTCCGATCGGACTACCATCCGATCGAACTGCTGTCCTACCCACTTGCACTCTGTATCGTTTTACGCTTCGCTTATCATTATGTTATCAATCTGTTCAAGCTAACCCTACTATCTAACGCTCCCTTCAATCCATCAATCGATGTGAGTATACTCGATCCCTTTTTGCTTTACGCACTTTTGGGTGTTACATACGTTACTTATTCCAAATCACATCGAATACACTACGCAATACTTTAAATGCTAACCGCTATCGCATGTATACGTGACTAAATGATTGCTTGTTTGTTATGTTTACACATGGAATGCTGTCTACCTGCCTTAGCAACGGTAGTACTATTAGTTTGGACTCAGCACCCGTTCACTCGGGGGTTGTTAAGGACAATTACCTACATGGCTCACAATGGTGAGTATGTATCACGAACTGCCTTGGGAAGTCAACCCGCAATCATTGGTATCGACAGGTTCATGTCGATAACTAACATGCCTCATTTCACTCTGTGTACGTGCTGGTTATGCGTAACGCTTTTGAATTCTATATGCTATTATCAAACTTGTATGCTCACCTTTACACTATGTGTATTGACTTTTATTTTAACGTATGTGACAGGTGCTTAAGTTGCTAGGATGCTTATTTGTGCGGTGATGAAATTGAGGCTAGGACAAGTCTAGAAACCAATAAACAATTTCCTGTAATAAATCTGAGTTGTCGGAACAGAACAATTTGACTAGATCTTGTCTGTAATAATTATGTTATCTTTTAAGACATGGTATGGGACATGTTGTTTAATTAATTGGTAATGATAGTTGTTATGGAAACTTCTGGACAATCTGTTTCGCTCAGTGCCATGCCCCGATGTTTCCGCCATCGGTTGGGGTGTGACAGATTGATATCAGAGCCATAACTATAGGGAATTAGGCAAGACTCGACCTAGTCCGGGTCGATGTCTTAGAGACCTAGTCTATAGTTAGGAACCAACAGACCGACTCGTGCATGTCCAGTAAGGATTATGTGCGAGCGTACTTGCTATTTCTCGCTATTCTCGCCTATGCTGCACTATCACTGCACACGAATTTTCAATTATGAATGAGCAATTAAGTCAAGATTAGGTGTGAAAACCGCAAACTCTCGACTAAAATTGCTTATTCGCCTCGCATTTTTATCTATAAACACGAGACTTTGCGTTGAACCAGGAGTGAAATCCATACTTTGACGCATAATTATCTTTTATTTTATTAAAACAAGGAACGAAGTTGTTAATCCAGGGGTGAAACACTAACCTTGACGACTTGTTCAGACCTTTACTTGGTTTTACAAACTCTCACCAAGGTCTCGACAGACTCCAACGACATGAAGTCACAGTAAGACTAAAAGGATGCGTGCCAAGCCCAAGATTCGAGGCGAAAGCACAATCCTAAGGGTCAAAGTGTGTACAACAAGTCCTTGAGAATAGTCGAATCACTTTGGATAGTCAATGTCTAATAGCCGCAGACAATCTAATTCTCGATTTTTACGTGTTTCGATTCTGAGCTCGCAACTGCTGACTCTGATAAATCGTCAATTTTATGTGTTGGTATGTGTACTTACCTGTTTATGTGTTTAAATTCTGGAGATTTATTCGATTTTTGCTTTCACTTCAATCGACACGCACGACCCGCATTGCTTATCTAGCTCAAAACGCCGATAAATCGCTAAATTATGGACAACCTCATGCTATGTCATACGCTTATGCTACACTACTTACTATGTTATTCGCGATCGCTATTCTCGAACACGCAGATGCGGTCAGAATGCTCTACGTGTCTTTATACGCCTCTGTACAAGTTACACGCTTATATGCTTTTGTGTTTTGTGTCGTACGTGCTTATGTGCTTATGTGTTCTATGCCCTACGTGCTTATGTGCCTTACGTGCTTATGTGCTTCTGTGCCTATGTGAATCTGTGATTATGTGCTTATGTGATTGTACGTGTTCCTGAGCTTTAGTAGTATTAGGATTATGAGGCGAAATTCAATTATATTGTGTTGAGTCCTGTGACGATGTCTGCTGCAGATAATGTCTGGATCTCACGCTACCCGAGACGCCCGCCGAAAGCAAGTAGACAAACGCCTTGCTGCCATGATCACTAAGCAAATGGCAAAGGTTGTACCCCAAGTCGTCAGTGAACTGTACGAAAACATGAGCAAATCGTCTGAGGAATCCAGAACTGAAACTCCCAAAGCTGCTTTCAGCTTCAAACAGTTCAAGGCGTGTGGACCGAAAGATTTCACCGGCGAAGAAGGCCCTACGGCTTTGTTTCAATGGTTTGACTCAATCGAAGTCACCCTATGACAAAAAACGGATGTCCTGATAATCTCCGCACATTGAACGCGACCGGCGTCTTCCAGTCCCACGCTCTAGACTGGTGGACGGCCGAAAGGAACAAGCGCGGAAATGATGCAGCCTATGGTCTGTCATGGGACGAGTTGAAGAACGTTATGCTCGAAGAGTTCTGCCCTTCCCACGAGCGCCAGAAGCTGGAGGACGAGTTCTGGCACATTCAGCAGAAAGAAGGTGACAACGCTGCCCTGACTGCTCGCTTTAAGCAGCTCAGCATCATCTGTCCGGGTCAAGTGAAAACGCCCGACATGGCAATCAAGAAGTACATTCGAGCTCTACCCGACTGTGTTGCGGATTTTTTGCATGCCGCAAAGACAGCAACGATTGAAGAAACCTACTTGCTTGCCGCCGAAATCAATGACAAGCGAGTAAAAGCTGGTTTTTGGGATAAAACTTCGAAGAACCTGCATCAAGTCACCGCCGCACCAACCGCTGAAACAACCGCCACTAAATCGTCAAAGTCCTCACGCCGCAAGAAGAAGAACAACAACAGCAGCTCCAGCAACAAGAACTGCGCTGCCACCACCATTGCTGCTCCACTTCAAGTCGTACCGGCTCAGCAACAGTCTCACCATCGCCCAGCACCAGTTACCTATGCACCGCCTGCAAAGCGTGCATAAACAGGCCCTCACCCTGCCTGCCCAACATGTTCTTATCATCACCCGGTGGGTCTCGCCTGCCGTTTCTGCGCTCATTGCAACATGTACGGCCACTTCACTGCTAACTGCCGTACTGGTCCCCGTCAAGCGCCATGTCAAGCCACTGCTCATCAAGCTCTACTTCCAGCCCCGCAAGGCCAACAAGTGGCTCAGGCACCCGCGGTCAACGCCCGAGTCTGCTTCGCATGTGGTGATCCCAACCACTTTGCGAACATGTGCCCGAACAGGGTCGTGAAGCAAGAGCCTCAACAACACCAGCAGCAACAACAAGCCGTACGTGCCAGAACTTTCAACATCAATGTGCGCCAAGCCCAGGCTGACAACAACGTGGTCAATGGTACGTTCCTTGTGAATGGTATTTATGTATCATGTTTGTTTGATACTGGAGCCGATAACTGCTTTGTGTCGTTTGAATTCGAGAACCTCCTTAGTCGTAAACGCTCCCATCTCCCCTCGACGTTCGATGTTGAAGTCGCTACCGGAAGAACCATCACCATTAATTCTGTTCTTCGTGATTGTACTCTTGAGCTCAACAATCACATTTTCCCAATCGACCTTATTCCGATGCAACTTGTAAGTTTTGACGTCATAGTAGGCATGGACTTTCTTCGCGAAAACCATGCTAAAGTTGTGTGCTTCGATAAGATGATTCGATTCTCTCTAGCGAATGGTGATTTATTGTGTGTCTATGGCGAAACTACTTCGAAAGGTCTCAAGCTCATGTCGTGTGTCCAAGCTAGCAAGTATCTCCGCAAGGAATACAGAGCTTTCTTGGCTAACATTGTAGTAGCGGAGAAGGAAAAGAAAGGTAGGCCTAGAGTAAACGACGTTCCTGTGGTTCGAGAATTTCCTAACGTTTTTCCTAAGGATCTTCCCGGACTACCGCCCAGTCGTGATATCGACTTTCGTATCGACCTCATTCCTGGAGCCAACCCTGTTGGCAAAGCTCCTTACCGACTCGCACCGTCCGAAATGCGTGAACTCTCGAGTCAGCTTCAGGTATTACTTGAGAAAGGCTTCATTCTCCCGAGCACCTCTCCTTGGGGCGCGCCAGTCCTTTTCATCAAAAAGAAGGATGGATCGTTCAGGATGTGCATCGACTATCGGGAATTGAATAAGTTAACTATCAAGAACCGCTAGCCCCTGCCTCACATCGATGATTTGTTTGATCAGCTACAAGGTGCTACATGTTTCTCGAAGATCGATCTACGCTCAGGCTATCACCAACTACGCATTCAAGGGGAGGATATACCCAAAACTGCTTTTCGCACTCGATACGACCATTACGAATTCGTTGTTATGCCTTTTGGCTTAACCAACGCACCCGCAGTTTTCATGGATCTGATGAATCGCGGGTGTAAACTATATCTCGACCGTTTTGTCATCGTGTTTATCGACGATGTCTTGATCTATTCCGAGTCGAAGGCCGAACACGCGCAACATCTACGTTTGGTTTTCGAGCTACTCCAGGGGAATCGACTCTATGCCAAGTTCCCCAAGTGTGAATTCTGGCTAGAGGAGGTTCAGTTTCTGGGTCACATTGTAAATAGTCAAGGTATTCACGTCGATCCTGCGAAGATTGAAGCAGTTAAGAGTTGGATTACACCTAAGAACCCGTTTGAAGTCCGTTCTTTTCTCGGACTAGCGGGCTATTATCGCCGATTTATCAAAGGATTCTGAAAAATCGTTGTGCCGCTTACCGCTCTTACGCATAAAGACAAACCTTTTGTTTTGGGAACCGAACAAGAGTCTGCTTTCCAAACCCTCAAGCACATGCTTTGCAATGCTCTTGTTCTCACTCTACCCGACGGGAACGACGACTTCAATGTCTATTGTGATGCTTCCAACCTTGGTCTTGGTTGTGTTCTCATGCAACGAGACAAGGTTATAGCTTACGCATCTCGTCAGCTCAAAATCCACGAGAAGAACTATACAACCCATGATCTCGAGCTAGGCGCAATTGTTTTTGCATTAAAGATTTGGCGACACTACCTGTATAGTACCACGTGTACGATCTTCACCGATCATAGGAGCCTACAACATATCTTTGATCAGAAGGAACTTAATATGCGTTAACGCCGATGGGAAGAACTTCTCAATGATTATGACTGTGAGATTCGCTATCACCCAGGCAAAGCAAACGTCGTTGCCGACGCACTCAGCAGACGGAGTTATCTGCTCAGCATTCGTGATGTCCAAGCCCAATACGACCTCGAACCCCTCATCCGCAAAGCCAAGCATGCATGTTTTAATGAACGCACTTTGAAGAAGGAAAAAATCTACCACGATGGAGCCCAGCTTGTGAATAAGTCGAATGGGATATTCCACTACCTGGACCGAATTTGGATCCCTAAACGGACCAACTTACGACAAACTCTGATGGATGAAGCTCACAAATCTCGGTATTCTATTCATCCCGGTGCCGACAAAATGTACCAGGACCTTCGCTACAAGTACTGGTGGCCTGGCATGAAAACAGATATCGCTCTCTACGTTGGGAAGTGCCTGACTTGCTCAAAGGTAAAGGCTGAACATCAAAGACCCTCTGGCTTACTCGAACAACCACCGATCCCTATGTGGAAGTGGGAGAGTATAGCTATGGACTTCATAACTAAGCTCCCGCGCACGCCATCAGGTCACGACAGCATTTGGGTTGTTGTTGACCGTTTGACCAAATCAGCCCACTTTTTGCCAATACGAAAAGACTACAAGGTAGAACGATTAGCCCGAATCTACACCAACGAGATCATTTGTCGACATAGGACGCCTCGTGACATCATCTCCGACCGTGATGCTCGGTTTACCTCGCGACTGTGGGAAACGTTTCAAGCTGCTCTCGGTACTACGCTTAATCTGAGTATCGCGTTCCACCCTCAAACCGACGGTCAGACTGAAAGAACGATCCGTACTCTTGAAGACATGCTCCGTTCGTGTGTCATAGATTTCGGTGGTAATTGGGATGCTTACCTGCCGTTGGTCGAATTCTCGTATAACAACAGTTATCATACCAGCATTCAAATGGCACCATTCGAGGCTTTATACGGAAGAAAATGTCGATCGCCGATTGTATGGCACGAGATCGGTCACTCGCAATTAACTGGTCCGGAGCTATTGCAATAAACGACTGACAAAGTCCTCCAAATTCGAGACAACTTGTTGAAAGCTCGAAGTCGACAGAAAAGTTACGCCGATAGACGACGCAAGCCCCTTGAATTTGACGTTGGCGACTACGTACTCCTAAAGGTATCACCTTGAAAGGGTGTAGTCAGATTCGGCAAGAAAGGGAAATTAGCGCCTCGATATGTTGGACCTTTTAAGATTCTGGAAAGGATCGGAAAAGTTGCCTACAAACTCGAACTACCAGAGGAACTTAGTAATGTCCACCTGACTTTCCATGTGTCAAACCTTCGAAAGTGCCTGGCTGAGCATGATTTAATTATACCTCTCGATGCCCACCAAGTAAACGAAACACTACACTTCGTTGAGAAGCCTGTCGAAATCATGGACCGCCAAACCAAGCAACTCCGACGCTCGCACATTCCTATTGTGAAAGTCCGATGGGAAGGCAAACGAGGCGCGGAGTTCACTTGGGAACTCGAAAGCGACATGATGGCGAAGTACCCGCAGTTGTTTGTTACGGCTTCGGCCTAATTTCGGGACGAAATTCCCTCAACTAGGGGAGGCTGTAACACCCCGTGTTTTCGAAAGTCAAAGTCAAGATTGAAGTCAAAGGAAGAAAAGGTTGCTAAATTGCGATCTGTCTCTCCTTGCTCAATTCCTGTTTTGACTTCTTTGACTCGTAGTTAGTCTATTTTATTATCGCGTTGATTGTATTATGTGGAGTATATATTAATAATCGCATACTGATCGCTATTAATCGCATGTTTAGTCGACTTATCGCTATCGCAATCGCACTCGCAATTTGAATTTCGCATTTTGGTTATTTTTATACGTGTGTGTGTGCCTTATGTGTTACTTGTGCGTGTTTATTTATGTTATGTGTGGTAATCAATCGAATCGCAATCGAACTCAATCGCAATCGAATCCCTAACGCTAAACGAATACGAAATAAGGATGCTTGTATGTTGATATAGTAGTTGGGATTAAACGTAATTTGACTAGGAAACTTTATTACATCGCAACGCTCGCAATCGCAATCGAAATAGCAACACTCGTCACACCGAACACTCAAACAAGGACTGATCGACCAGGCAACCATTCGATCGACCAGCTTGTTCGATCGAGCTGCTGCTCGATCGGCCAGCTGTTCGATCGGACTGCCTAACCGATCGACCAGCTCCTTTCCACTTCGAGTAACCCTATAAATACCCCTTGTCACCATCATACTTTCCACTTTTGGCAATTGACGTCCGACCAGCGCTCTAACCTTGCTTTTTCTCCGATTTCTCGCAATCTCGGTAAGATCTCGTCCTAAATCTTGTACTTCGTTAATCTACAAGCACTCCTAGACCTTTCTATCTTTTAAATCATAACTTTTAACCGTGAAATCATCAAGATTCAAGGTGTTCTAAGATGACGTCATCATGTGTTCTTGAAGAACTTCGTGTTTTGGCCTCAATCCACCAAGAACAACTTAGATCTAACCGATTTCCACATAAACAAACAAAGATCTTTCAAAGATCTAAACATATTCATGGTGAAAAGGATTGAGAGAAGGTTTTCCAACTTTCTTTCAACTCTTTTACACTCAATGCACTCAAAACCGATAGAATCGGAGCTTGCACCGACTCACTACTCAAATTTGTGGTTGTGTTGATCCAAGATCCGGATTCTATCCACGAGACTACCGATTTCGGGTTAAACATGGAACACCGTCTCGAACCGTTAACTGACTGGATTTTTGGGTGATTCCTGTCCGATCAGGGGTACCAAGTAGTGACAAGGTTTCTGTTGTTTAATACATTATCAAAACGTCTCGATAAAACAACAAAACTATCAACACAACGAAGTGTAAGAAGAACGGAACGACCAGGATGAAATGCCATACGATCGAACTACCGTCCGATCGAACTGGCATCCGAACGGGTTGTCAACCGATCGACTTGCACCTTGGGTCCCACACTTAACTATTTTTGCCAACATTTGAAGTCTGAATGTTGAACGAATTGTTGTCCGATCGGACTACCATCCGATCGAACTACCATTCGAATCATGAGACATTTAACTTCGACACTTAAACGATTTTCAACATGTTCAATGCACAAGGGATGCCACCCGATCGAACCACCGTCCGATCGAGTAACGACCTGCTGTGAACTTGTTCTCACTAAAGTGTCCAACCAATCGGGTTGTCGTCCGATCGAACGATCGTCCGATCGACCGACCTGAAAGGTAGAGTTACTTCAATGTTTTCAAAATACTACAACGAAAACTTCAAAAGTCAAGCCATCATACACAAACACGTCCTTCTCAAAGGAGGAAACAATCCACTCGAAAGGTCATCCGACCGGATGACCATCCGAGCGGACTGTCAACCGAACGATCGGCTGTCCGATCGGACTACCATCCGATCGAACTGTTGTCCTACCCACTTGCACTCTGTATCATTTTACGCGTCGCTTATCGTTATGTTATCAATCTGTTCAGGCTAACCCTACTCTCTAGCGCTCCCTTCAATCCATCAATCGCTGTGAGTATACTCGATCCCTTTTTGCTTTACGCACTTTTGGGTGTTACATACGTTACTTATTCAAAATCATATCGAACACACTACGTAATACTGTAAACGCTAACCGCTATCGCATGTATACGTGACTAAATGATTGCTTGTTTGTTATGTTTAAACATGGAATGCTGTCTACCTGCCTTAGCAACAATAGTACTATTAGTTTGGACTCAGCACCCGTTCACTCGGGGGTTGTTAAGGACAATTACCTACATGGCTCACAGTGGTGAGTATGTATCGCGAACTGCCTGGGGCAGTCAACCCACAGTCATTTGTATCGATAGGTTCATGTCGATAACTAACATGCCTCATTTCACTCTGTGTACGTGCTGGTTATGCGTAACGCTTTCGAATTCTATATGCTATTATCAAACTTGTATTCTCATCTTTACACTATGTGTATTGACTTTTATTTTAACGTATGTGATAGGTGCTTAAGTTGCTAGGATGCTTATTTGTGCGGTGATGAAATTGAGGCTAGGACAAGTCTAGAAACCAATAAACAAATGCCTGTAATAAATCTGATTTGTCGGAACAGAACAATTTGACAAGATCTTGTCTGTAATAATTATGTTATCTTTTAAGACGTGGTATGGGACATGTTGTTTAATTAATTGGTAATGATAGTTGTTATGGAAACTTTTGGACAATCTGTTTCGCTCAGTGCCATGCCCCGATGTTTCCGCCATCGGTTGGGGTGTGACAAAAACCCTTAGATGAAGAAATATAAGGTCTATTTTCTAAACATCTGTTTGAAACCTCTTTTGTGCTCAACAGATATTTGTGTGGCCAAAATAGTGGTTTGGGCATCTGTTTAACGTTTTGGTCAACAGATGGATGAAAACCCATGTTTGAAATCTCTGTTAGGTTAAATAGAGTTTTGGATGAAAACAGTGGTGAGTTTTTAGAAAATAGTGGATCTGTTTGACTATTGTAGTCAAATAGTGGATAGTGAATCGGTGGTTTTTTAGTCTTAAACAGTGGTTAACCAAGATTAAACAGAGTTTTGAACCACTAAAACATATGTTACGGTCCTTAGAACAGAGTTTTTGTTTTTGTTGATTTTATCAATCTTTTCTTTGTTTTAAGAACAAAAATTTTGATTTTTTAAACTAACATCTTGATGTTTTTTATTTAGAGGACTGAAAAATACTTTCAGTCTCTATTTGACATCCCAATTCTGGAGATCAACCTTTCAAAAGTAGATGTGTCCAATGCTTTTGTGACACATCTGCTAATTGATCCTCAGTGGGAACATGATGAAGTGAAATCAATCCATTTTCGTAACAATCTCTTACAAAGTGATGACGAATGTCAATGTGCTTTGTTTTTTAATGTGACACTAGGTTTTTGATAATGTTTTCAGCAGCTTGACTGTCCAAAATTAATGATGTCTTTAAAGCAGTTATACCAAAATCAAGCAATTAATTTTGAAGCCACATGAGTTGTACAGTGCAACTTGCAGCAACCATGTACTCTGCCTTTACTATAGAATTAGAGACTTCTGTCTGTTTTTTTGCTCTGCCATAAGAACAAAGCATTTCCTAGGAATTGTTAGCCTCCTAATGTTGACTTCCTTGTTTTGCGACAGCCAGCAAAATCACTATTTGAAAAACCTGAAATTTAAATATTTCCATTAGTTGGATACTAGATACCAAGTGTGGGAGTACCTTTGAGGTATCTAAATATCCTTTTTACAGCTACTAAATTTGGCTTTCTAGGTGATGCTTGATATCTTGCACAGACACATGTTGCAAACATAATATCAGGCCTTGATGTAGTTAAGTACATCAATGACCCAATCATACATTTATAAAGTGTTTGATCTATCAAATCATATTTTCCATCAGATAAAAATGGTTTGCTTATACTCATGGGGGTGGCACATGGTTTACAATCATTCATGTCAAACTTGTTCAAGAAAGTTTTGACATATTTGTTTTGATGAATGAAAGTTCCATTTTCAAGTTGTTGTACTTGGAGACCAAGAAAACATTGTAACTCCCCCATGGCACTCATTTCAAATTGAGCTATCATCAATTTTCTAAAGTCATCACATGGTTTATCACATGTGGATTCAAAAATGATATCATCCACATAGATATTTAAAATTAACAGACCTTTCCCTTTCCATTTTAGAAATTAAGTTTTATCAACTTTACCTCTTTTAAATTCAATGGATAAGAGAAAAGTGGATAAGGTATCATACCAGGCTCTTGGTACTTGGTTTAGCCCATACAAAGTTTTGTTTAGCTTATAGTCATAATCAGGATGGAATGTGTCTTCAAATCCAGGTGGTTGACACACATAGACCTCTTCTTGGATTTTTCCATAGAGAAAAGCACACTTTATATCCATCTGATACACCTTCATGTTGTGGTTGTTAGCAAAGGACAAGAAGAGTCTTACAACTTTCAACCTTGCTACAGGAGCAAAGGTTTCATCATAGTCAATTCCTTCTTCTTGTCTAAACCCTTGAACCACAAGCCTAGCTTTGTTCTTGATAACAATGCCTCTTTCATCAGTTTTGTTTTTGAAGACCCATTTTGTACCAATTGGACATTTGTCCTTTGGTAATGGTACAAGTTCCCATACTTTTTGTCTTTTAAACTAAAGAAGCTCTTCTTGTATGGCTTCAACCTAACTGTTGTCTTTTAATGCCTCTTGGTATTTGACAGGTTGGATTAGTGATAGAAAGCCAACAAATAGGCAGACATTTGAGGTTTGGCTTCTTGTGAGCACTCCTGCATTGATGTCTCCTATAACTTGTTCTGGTGGATGAGACCCGTGGAATTTAGTGTTTCCAGTGTACGGAATGATGGAATTATAACAACCCGACTTTTTGGAAGTCAAATTACAAGTCAAAGTCAAAGGAAGAAAAGATTGATAATTGCGATCTGTCACTCCTTGCTTAATTATTGATTGTACTTCCCGATCTGTAATCGATACTCAAATTTAAGTTACTTTAGTTGTATTATGTGGGGTACATGTCAATAAATCGCAGTTTAATCGCTAATCGACTTATCGCTGATCGCATCGCTATTGCATCGCAACTTGGATTATAGGTTACGGATATTGTTTTACGTGTGTGTGCTATTATGTGATATTTGTGCATGTTATGTTTATGTTGAGGTGATTAATCGCAAACGCAATCGCACTTCTATCGCAACGCAATCTCATCGCAAACTCGAGATTCAAGGATTATATTTCTGTTATTTATTAGTTAGGTTATTTGTGTAATTAATGGGTAATACTATCGCATCGCTTACTCGCAACGCATCGCAACGCTCACCACACGAAACGAAACATCAAAATGCAACTCACCGGAGACATTCGATCGAATGGTCATCCGTCCGGATGACCATCCGATCGGATGGCCTTCCGATCGGACTGTCCTCCGATCCGTCACCTACACCGCCTTTTCTCTTTTGGCATCTCTAAATAGCACCTGTCACATCACTTGAACAGTGATGTGACAGCTCTTGTGCGACCAGCTCACTTTTGGCTCTATTTCTCTCGATTCCTCGCGATTCTTGTAAGTTTTCAACCCAAATCTTGTACATCTATCATCTCCACACACTTCTTCATCATTTTTACCATTAAATCTTAGCTTTTCACCATGAAATCGGTGGATTTGGGGTGTTCTAGGATGATGTCATCATGTGGTTCTTTTGAACTTCAAGTATTGACCTCATTCCACCAAGAACAATTCAGATCTAAGGGATTTCAACCTGATTTCACCTAAATCCAAACCTTTTCAAGGTTAAAAGGGATTGAAAGGTGTTTTCATAACTTTCTTTCAACTCTTTTACACTCTTGCACTCAAAACTGATAGAATCGGAGCTCATTCAGGCCTTCCACTCATTCTCTAGTGATGTGTCGGTCTGAGATCTGATTCCTATCAATGAGATAACCGACTTAGCGGGTTGAACAGTTAACTGGTCAGTCTGGGGTGATTCCCGTCCGATCGGATAACTTGGACTTGAGGGAATATCCGTTGTTTAACACGTTGTCATACCGTCTCGATCAAACCGCAAACTTGTAAACTTAACAAATTTCAGAACGAGCAAGTCACCAAACGGACTGTCGTCTGATCGGATTGCCATCCAATCGAACGACAATCCGGTCGGATGACTTGTGATCTCAACACTTGAACATTTTAACATTTTCAATACAAATCAGTATCCAGCGAATGGCCATCCGATCGAATGACCATCCGATCGAGTGACCATTCTGCTGTGAAACTGTTCTCTGAGAAATGTCTCACTTGGAACGGATCGCCATCCGAGCGAACGGCCATCCGATCGGACGACTGTTCGACCGGACGACCTGAAAGGTAGAGATACTTCTCTGTTTTTTAAAATGCTACAACGAAAACTTCAAAGTCACATCATACACAAACACATCCATCCCAAATGAATGGCTAACCGACCGAATGGCCATCCGACCGGATGACCATCCGTCCGGATTGCCATCCGTTCGGATGACCCTTCGTCACTCCGTCACTCGCACCGTTAACGCACCACTTATCGCTTTTTCTATCGTACTGTGATCAGGCTAACTCTTCGGTGCTCCCTTCAATCCAAGACGGTGTTTACTTATTAAACACTATCTGTGAGTATACTCGACCCCGTTTTGCTTTAAGCACTTTTGGGGGTTACATACGTTATCTATATTCAAATCACAATTGACACACAACGCAAACACTTTTTATACGCTAACTGTTACTGCATATTATACGTGTTACTCAATGAATGCTAGTATGTTATGTTTACACAGTGATTGTTGCCTGACACCTTAGCAACGATAGTGGTGATATGTGTTGCGCATTCTACAACTCGCAGTCACGTCTGTGCATATTTCATTGTCGATAACCTACTTGCTTCACATTATACATGTTGGTTATGTGTAAACTCGCTTTCGCTACTATTATACTATTAAACTTGTATGCTCACCTTTACACTATGTGTATTGACCTCTATTTTAACGTATGTGACATGGGTTTGAGATGCTAGGATGCTCGCTATGTGGAATCAAGTTAGGAAGAGTCTAGAAACAAACAATTTAAATTCTGAGTTGTCGAAACAATTTATTCGTCTATGAGATATCTATGTCTGTAATAATTGCTTTACTGTGATGAGTTATGGTATGGGACATAATGTAATTATCTAGTAATTTAGCTGTTATGGATTTCTCTTGGACAATATGTTTCGCTCAGTGCCGCACCCCAATGTTTCCGCCATCGGTTGGGGTGTGACAGATTGGTATCAGAGCCATAACTATAGGGAATTAGGCAAGACTCGACCTAGTCCGGGTTGATGTCTTAGAAACGACCTAGTCTATAGTCTAAGTACCAACAGACCGACTTGTGCAGACCCAGCAGGGGTTTTGTACGAGCTTACTTGATACTCTCACTCGAACTCGCTATACACTACACTCTTGCGTGAACATCGCATACTACAGTTCCGCGCAAGATCAGCCTTTCTTAAGGCTGGCAACGCACACAAACTTCTAACAAGAGGGAGAATTGTGTCAAGATTAGGTGTGAAAACCGCAAACTCTCGATTAAATCGCTCCATCGACGCACAAATTTTATTGTAAACACGAGAATGTGCGTTGAAACAGGAGTGAAATCCATACTTCAACGCCGATTCCCTATCTATCTCGTGATTCTATCACACAAACAGGGATGGAGTCGCTAAGTTAGGGGTGAAACCCGAACCTTGATGACTAGTTCGGCTCTCTGTTCTGGTTTTACAAAAACTCTCACCAAAGTCTCGATGGGTTCCAACGACTAGGGTCACGTAATGGCGGAATGGGTGCGTGCCGATCGCCCGGATTGAGGTGAGAGCACAGTCTATTAAGCCAAAATGTATACCCAAAGTCCTTGAGAACAGTCGAATCACTTTGGGTAGTCAACGTCTAATAGCCGAGACAATTTCTTTTCGATTTTATGTGTTTCGATTCTGGAATTCGCCGCCGTCGACTCTGAGATTTATCGATTTTAGGCGAGTTTTATGTGATTTTATGTGTTTATGTGTTTCGATTTTGGTGATTTATACACTTTTCGCCGTTCGCTTTGATCAACACGCACAACTCGCACTGCACATCTATCTCAATACGCTAACAAATCGCTCGCTACTCACTTCTCGCACTTGCAACTCGCTTTATGCCGCTGTGAAAGATAGGTGAAAACGTGCAATATATGTAGGTCAATACGTGCAAAATATAGTTGAAGACGTATTTATGTGGACTATGTGCTTCCATGCTTACGTGGAATATGTGCTTATGTGATTACGTGCTTATGTGGATTATGTGCATACGTGATTTTGTGAATTAGACGTGTTCCTGTGCTTTATAAAGTAGACTTGGGTGAATCTGCTAGGCTATACTAGATTAATCGAAATTGTGTTCGAGACGTGCGACGATGTCTGATGCAGACAATGTCATCATTCGGATCTCACACTGCCCGCTCCGCACGTCGTAACCATGAGGACAAACGCATCGCTGCCCTGGTCCCGAAGCAGATGGCGAAATTCATTTCGCAAATTGTCTGTGAGCTTAATGAAAACGCTAGCAAGTCCTCTGAGGAGTCAAGGACTGATTCTCCTAAAGCTACTTTTAGCTTCAAGCAGTTCAAAGCATGCGGTCCTAAAGAATTCACCGGAGAATATGGGCCTACGGCCATGTTTCAATGGTTTGATTAAATCGAAGTCACTCTGCGCCAAAGCGGTTGTCCCGAAAACCTTCGCACTGTTAACGCCACTGGCGTTTTACAGTCCAGGGCCCTGGATTGGTGGACTGCCGAGAGAAACAAGCGAGGGAATGATGCAGCCTATGGGCTAACGTGGGATGAGTTGAAGGACATCATGATGAAGGAGTTCTGCCCTCCCAACGAGCTTCAGAAGCTGGAGGACGAGTTCTGGCATATCAAACAGGAGGGTGGCGACAACGCTGGTTTAACTGCTCGCTTTAAGCAGCTGAGTATCATTTGTCCGGGTCAAGTTACTACTCCTGAGATTACCATCAAGAAATACATCCGTGCATTGCCGGATTGTGTTGCTGACTTCATTCAAGCTGCAAAGATGACAACTATCGAAGAAACTTACCTGCTCGCCGGCGAGATCAACGACAAGCGAGTTAGAGCTGGTTACTTTGATAAAACCACCAAGAGTCTTCTTCAAGTCACCGCTGCTCCTACCGCTGAGACCACCGCACCGCAATCTTCAAGGTCCTCATGCCGCAAGAGAAAGAACAACAGCTCCAGCAACAAGAATTGTGCAGGTACGGCTGTCATGCCATTGAATGCCATCTCTGTTCAACCGCAACCTCAGAACCACCAAGTAGCGGCGCCAGTGACCAATACACCGTCGGCAAAGCGTGCATATACTGGTCCACACCCGCTCTGCCCTACTTGTACTTATCATCACCCGGTTGGAATCGCATGCCGGTTTTGTGTTCACTGCAACCTGTACAGCCACTTCACCGCTAACTGCCATAGGTCCTCGCCAAGCCCCAGTTCAAGCTCCTGCTCTACTAGCTCCACAGGGCCAACAAGCAGCTCCTGCTCCCGCTGCTCACGCAAGAGCTTGCTTTGCATGTGGTGATCCCAACCACTTCACAAATGTCTGCCCAAACAGAGTGGTGAAGCAAGAGCCACAGCAGCAGCAGCAGCCAACACCGCAACAACACTAGCAGCAGCAGCCAGCTCAGCGAGCAGCCCGCGGGCGAGTCTTCAACATCAACGCCCGCCAGGCCCAGGCAGAAAACAACGTAGTTAATGGTACGTTTCTCGTAACTGGTATATATGCTTCGTGTTTGTTTGATACTGGAGCCGATAACTGTTTTGTATCGTTCGAATTCGAAAGGATCCTAAACCGTAAACGCTTTAACCTCCCATCAACATTCGACGTAGAAGTTGCCATTGGAAGAACCGTCACTGTTAGTTCCGTTCTGCGTGACTGTACTCTTGATCTCAACGGTCACGTTTTCCCGATCAATCTTATCCCGATGCAGCTCGGTAGTTTTGACGTCATAGTAGGTATAGATTTCCTTCGGGAGAATCATGCTGAAATTGTTTGCTTCGATAAAATGATTTGTTTCTCTCTCGCAAATGGAGATCAATTGTGTGTTTATAGCGAAGTCGCTTCGAAGAAGTTACAGCTCATGTCGTGTGTCCAAGCTAGAAATTATCTCCGCAAGGAATACCAAGGTTTCTTGGCACACATCGTAGTAGCGGAGAAAAAGGAAGGAAATACACGAGTGAAAGATGTCCCCGTTGTTTGTGAATTCCCTAACGTATTTCCCAACGAATTACCTGGTTTACCTCCTACTCGTGATATCAATTTCCGAATCGATCTTATTCCTGGAGCAAATCCTGTTGCTAGAGCGCCTTATCGTCTCGCTCCTTCCGAAATGCGCGAACTCTCGAGTCAGCTCCAGGAACTGCTTGATAAAGGCTTCATTCGCCCTAGCACCTCTCCTTGGGGCGCGCCTGTCCTTTTCATCAAAAAGAAGGATGGATCATTCCGGATGTGCATCGACTACAGGGAATTGAATAAGCTTACCATCAAGAATCGCTATCCCCTACCTCGAATCGATGATTTGTTTGATCAATTACAAGGTGCTACGTGTTTCTCGAAGATCGATCTACGCTCAGGCTATCACCAATTACGAATTCAAGAGGAAGATATACCCAAAACCGCTTTTCGAACACGATACAGTCACTACGAGTTTGTTGTTATACCCTTTGGTTTGACCAACGCTCCCACAGTTTTCATGTATCTAATGAATCGCGTGTGTAAACCCTTTCTCGACCGCTTCATCATCGTGTTCATCGATGATATCCTGATCTATTCCAAGTCAAAAACCGAACATGCGCAACATCTCCATTTGGTTCTTGAGTTACTCCAGGGAAACCGCCTCTATGCCAAATTCTCCCAGTGCGAATTCTGGCTTGAGGAGGTTCAATTCCTCGGTCACATCATCAATAGTCAAGGAATTCATGTCAATCCCGCGAAGATGGAAGCTGTGAAGAGTTGGGTTACACCAAAGAACTCATCCGAAGTTTGTTCTTTTCTCGGATTAGCGGGTTACTATCGCCGATTCATCGCTGATTTCTCGAAAACCGTTGTTCCTCTTACCTCGCTTACGCACAAGGACAAACCTTTTGTTTGGGGAACCGAACAAGAGGAGGCCTTTTAAACTCTCAAGAGTATGCTTTGTAACGCTCCCATGCTCTCGCTACCCGACAGAAACGACGATTTCACAGTCTATTGTGATACCTCTAACCTCGGTCTCGGTTGTGTTCTTATACAACGGGACACGGTTATCGCGTACGCCTCTCGCCAGCTCAAAATCCATGAGAAGAACTATACAACCCACGATCTCGAGCTTGGTGCAGTTGTTTTTGCGTTGAAGATTTGGCGACACTACCTTTACGATACCAAGTGTACGGTCTTCACCGACCACAAGAGCCTACAACACATCTTTAACCAGAAAGAACTGAATATGCGCCAACGCCGATGGGTTGAACTTCTCAATGATTACGACTGCGAGATTCGTTACCATCCAGGCAAAGCAAACGTCGTTGTCGATGCTCTCAGTCGACGAAGCTATTTGCATAGCGTTCGTAATACCCAAGCCCAACACAATCTTGAAGCTCTTATCCGTGACGCCCAACATGCTTATTTTACCGAACACACTTTGAAGAAAGAAAGGATCATCAATAATGGCGAACAACTGGTGTATAAATCGAATGGTATATTCCATTATCTAGACCGAATTTGGATTCCCAAGCGCACCAACTTACGAAAGATTCTGCTAGACGAAGCCCACAAATCGCGATATTCCATTCATCCCGGTGCAGATAAGATGTACCAGGATCTTCGCTACAAGTACTGGTGGCCGGGCATGAAGAAGGATATCGCTATCTACGTTTCGAAATGCCTGACTTGTTCAAAAGTCAAGGCTGAGCATCAACGCCTCTACGGCTTACTCGTATAACCCGAAATCCCTGTGTGGAAATGGGAGAGTATAGCTATGGACTTTATAACGAAACTTCCACGCACGCCATCAGGTCACGACAGCATCTGGGTTATCGTTGACCGTCTTACCAAATCTGCTCACTTCCTACCGATACAGGAAGACTATAAGGTAGAACGATTAGCACGAATCTACACCGACGAAGTTATTTGTCGACACGGGACACCTCGTCACATCATCTCTGATCGCGATGGTCGGTTCACTTCGCGTGTTTGGGAAATGTTCCAATCTGCTCTTGGTACTACTCTCAATCTAAGTACCGCTTTCCATCCCCAGACTGACGGTCAGACTGAGCGCACGATTCGTACCCTTGAAGACATGCTTCGCTCGTGTGTTATAGATTTCAGTGGTAGTTGGGATTCGCATTTACCTTTAGTCGAATTCTCATACAATAACAGTTATCACTCTAGCATACAAATGGCACCTTTTGAGGCATTATACAGAAGAAAATGTCGATTGCCTATTGTATGGCACGAGATCGAGGATGCGCAAATTACCGGTCCTGAGTTATTGCAAGAAACGACTGACAAAATCCTCCAAATTCGAGACAATCTACTGAAAGCTCGGAGTCGTCAGAAAAGTTACGCCGATAGACGCCGCAAGCCCCTTGAATTTGACGTTGGCGATCACGTACTCCTAAAGGTTGCACCTTGGAAGGGGGTGATAAGATTCGGCAAGAAAGGAAAGCTCACGCCTCGGTATGTTGGACCCTTTAAAATTCTGGAAAGAATTGGCAAGGTGGCCTACAGACTCGAACTACCGGAGGAACTTAGTAATGTCCACCCGACTTTCCACGTTTCGAACCTCAAAAAGTGTCTAGCCGACCACGAATTACATGTCCCTCTTGAGGATCTACAAGTGGACGAAACATTACACTTCATGGAAAAGCCTGTCGAGATCATGGGCCGAGAAACCAAGGTACTCCGACGCTCACGCATTCCCATTGTGAAGGTTCGTTGGGAAGGCAAACGCGGCGCCGAGTTCACCTTGGAACTCGAAAGTGACATGAAGGCTAAGTATCCGCAACTGTTTGTTACGCCTGCGCCTTAAATTTCGGGACAAAATTTCCTAAAGTAGGGGAGGCTGTAACAACCCGACTTTTTGGAAGTCAAAGTCAAAGGAAGAAATGATTGCTAATCGTGATCTGTCACTCCTTGCTTAATTATTGATTGTACTTCCCGATCTGTAATCGATACTCAAATTTAAGTTACTTTAGTTGTATTATGTTGGGTACATGTTAATAAATCGCAATTCAATCGCTAATCGACTTATCGCTGATCGCATCGCTATCGCATCTCGAATTATAGGTTATGGGTATTGTTTTACGTGTATGTGCTATTATGTGATACTTGTGCATGTTATGTTTATGTTGAGGTGATTAATCGCAACGCAATCTCATCACAAACTCAAGATTCAAGGATTATATTTCTGTTATTTATTTGTTAGGTTATTTGTGTAATTAATGGGTAATACTATCGCATCGCTTACTTGCAACGCTCAACACACGAAACGAAACATCGAAACGCAGCTCACCGGAGACATTCACCTACACCGCCTTTCCTCTTTTGGCATCTATAAATAGCACCTGTCACATCATTTGAACAGTGATCTGACAGCTCTTGTGTGACCAGCTCACTATTGGCTCTATTTCTCTCGATTCCTCACGATTCTTGTAAATTTTCAACCCAAATCTTGTACATCTATCATCTCCACACACTTCTTCATCATTTTCACCATTAAATCTTAGCTTTTCACCATGAAATCGGTGGATTTGGGGTGTTCTAGGATGATGTCATCATGGGGTTCTTTTCAACTTCAAGTGTTGACCTCATTCCACCAAGAACAACTCAGATCTAAGGGATTTCAACATGATTTCACCTAAATCTAAACCTTTTTAGGGTTAAAAGGGATTGAAAGGTGTTTTCATAACTTTCTTTCAACTTTTTTACACTCTTGCACTCAAAACCGATAGAATCGGAGCTCATTCAGGCCTTCCACTCATTCTCTAGTGATGTGTCGGTCTGAGATCTGATTCCTATCAATGAGATAACCGACTTAGCAGGTTGAACATGAGCAACCATCAAAGAACAATTAACTTGTCAGACTGGGGTGATTCCCGTCCGATCGGATAACTTGGACTTGAGGGAATATCCGTTGTTTAACACATTGTCATACAGTCTCGATCAAACCGTAAACTTTCAAACTTAACAAATTTCAAAACGAGCAAGTCACCAAACGGACTGCCGTCCGATCTGATTGCCATCCGATCGGATGACTTGTGATCTCAAAACTTGAACATTTTAACATTTTCAATACAAATCAGTATCCAGCGAATGGCCATCCGATCGGATGACCATCCGATTTAGTGACCATTCTGCTGTGAACTTGTTATCTGAGAAATGTCTCACTTGGAACGGATCACCATCCGAGCGAACGGCCATCCGACCGGACGACCTGAAAGGTAGAGATACTTCTCTGTTTTTTAAAAATGCTACAACGAAAACTTCAAAGTCACATCATACACAAACACATCCATCCCAAATGAATGGCTAACCGACCGAATGGCCATCTGACCGGATGACCATCCGTCCGGATTGCCATCTGTTTGGTTAACCCTTCGTCACTCCGTCACTCGCACCGTTAACGCACCGCTTATCTCTTATGCGATCGTACTGTGATCAGGCTAACTCTCTGGCGCTCCCTTCAATACAAGACGATGTTTACCTATTAAACACTATCTGTGAGTATACTCGATCTCTTTTTGCTTTAAGCATTTTTGGGTGTTACATACATTATCTATATTCAAATCACAATCGACACACAACGCAAACACTTTTTATACGCTAACAGTTACTGCACGTTATACGTGTTACTCGATGAATGCTAGTATGTTATGTTTACACAGTGATTGTTGCCTGACACCTTAGCAATGATAGTACTATAGTTTGGACTCAGCACCTGTCGTGGACAGGGGTTGTTAAGGGCTTTTCTTCACGTGTCACAGTGATGATATGTGTTGCGCATTCTACAACTCGCAGTCACGTCTTTGCATATTTCATTGTCGATAACCTACTTGCTTCACATTATACATGTTACATGCTGGTTATGCGTAAACTCGCTTTCGCTACTACTATACTATTAAACTTGTATGCTCACCTTTACACTATGTGTATTGACCTCTATTTTAACGTATGTGACAGGGGTTTGAGATGCTAGGATGCTCGCTATGTGGAATCAAGTTAGGAAGAGTCTAGAAACAAACAATTTAAATTCTGAGTTGTCGAAACAATTTATCTGTCTATGAGATATCTATGTCTGTAATAACTGCTTTACTGTGATGAGTTATGGTATGGGATATAATGTTAATTATCTGGTAATTTAGCTGTTATGGATTTCTCTTGGACAATCTGTTTCGCTCAGTGCCGCGCCCCGATGTTTCCGCCATCGGTTGGGGTGTGACAGGAATTTTATGGTGAGGAGCAAAGTTGGCAATTTTCTGGTGAAACCTCTGTTGCCATTGTGGTATGGTCAACAATGGTTTGAAATGATGGTGGTGGAATTGGCCCAGGTGGTGAATTGGATATGGAAGATAGATCAGTGGTTTGACCACATGCAGCATCAATGGTTTGAGGTTGACTTTGAACAACAGTGATTCCAGTTAATGTGGACTTTATAGATCAGAAAGACTTTATATTGAAAAGGCATCTCAATGTCAACTCTGTAATCTTGTTGTACTGCTTTTGATTTACATGTATCAACATTAAAGTTAGCAGTTACTTTTTCAAAATTGAATTTATCAAGATCAAAATGTTATGTTGGATTTTTAGGGATTTTCTAGGATGATAATTCATTGAATTTTACATTCAAGGTTTCTTCTATAGTCATGCTCCTTGTGTTAAACACTTTATAGGCCTTGACTGTAGAAGAATATCCCAAGAAATATCCACAATCCACATGGTTTTATTTTGAAAAGAATTTCATAGGCATTACTTTGACGCCTAGGAATTATTAAGACCCTATTTTGAGCATAGCATGCATTATTCATAGCCTCAGCCCAAAAGGACAATGGAAGACCAGAAGCTGTAAGCATAGTTCTTGCAGCCTCATTAAGGGTTTTGTTTTTTTCTTTCAACGACCCCATTTTATTCTTGTGTTCTTGGAATACTGAATTGTCTCATTATTCCTTTTGACACACAGAAATCATCAAGTTCTTGATTTTTAAACTCTGTCCCATTGTCACTCCTGAGAGACTTTACATGTAGATCATACTGTTTTTCAACTTTTGTGATAAACTCTTTTAAAATACCTGCAGTCCCATCTTTTGAGTGTAAAAAATAAGTCCATGTAAACCTAAAAATTCATCAACTATCACTAAGTAATATCTTTTTTTTTTCTCAAGCTCATGATTTTTCCTGGGCCAAACAAATCCATATGCAACAAGTGTAAGCATTGGGTTGTTTTGGACTCTTCAATGTGTTTGTATGATGATTTATGTTGTTTACCTTTAAAACAGGAAACACAATGTTCATCACACTTGAATTGTTTTGTTGGCAGACCTCTGACAAGTTTTTTCTTTTGTCAGAGTGTTAACTGTTTTCAAATTAACATTTCACAACCTTCTATGCCATAACTCTGTTTCTTTTGTTGAGGCAACAGAGAATAGGCATACATTGGATTTTGGGTTTTCTTCGAACATATCCACTACATAAACATTTCAACTTCTATGAGAATGAGTTGTGCAGTGTTTTTAGCTATAATTTTGTCAATCTTTTTAACAACCCCAGGTCCAATGATTTCACAAGTTGTCTTTGTAAAAAATGAGCCATAGCCTCTGTCACTCATATGAGAAACACTGAGTGACTAAAATTTTAATTTGTGTATTAGATTAACATTTTCAAATTTTAGCTTACCACCCTGGACTGTTCCTGACCCCATCACCTTTCCTCTAGAATTATTTCTAAAGGAAATGTCACCTCCTCCACGGGTATGGAAGTTTGTCAGTAAAGCTTTGCATCCATTCATATGTCTGGATCCTCCATTATCTACATACCATAGGCTATCTACGCATGTAGATACTCCCATTTTGGTGGGCATGAATGCGCATTCGCAATTATTCTCATCTTGAGTTAAATTCCAAGGGTCATTAATTTTTACAACACTATCATTCCCTTTTTCACAAATAGTTGTCTGTACTGGGTTAAATATACTCTCATTATTTTGTATGTTGAGAGTTTTCTGGTTTTTTTTTATCAATCACCTCACTCTAACTGAATTTCACTTTCAACTCATCCCATAACTTTTTAGCACGATTAAAGTGTAATAGCCCAGCATAGACCTCATTTGGTAGAGCCTTTGCAATTATAGCATCTATCTCAAATTTTTCGAAGTCTAGTATAGAGTAATCTTCCGGTTTCTTTGGCTCATTCACATAAGGATTTTCGACACAAGGTGTCATTGGAATATGTGGTTCGTACAGTACAGACCTCCAACATCCTGTTTTTGTTGAGCTAGATAATGCACCAATTTACGTTGGCAGATATTATAATTTGATCTGTCAAACATTGGTGGTTTTCTATTACAACCGGTAGGGATGAGCCTTTTTTCCTAAATCCCCGTATCCGTACCCATACCGTACTCGTACCGATTTTAGGTATTCGGTACATGCATCGATACCCAGTTTTATTGATTTTGGTATTCATTTACCTATTTGGTACTCGTATTGTATGGTACTCGTATTGTATGGTACTCGTGCTGATTTACCTATTTAGTAGTTCTACGAGTGATAAAAAAAAAATAAAACAAAAACAAAATGGTACCAAAGCGGGTACCATACCAAAATACCGATATCAATACCCTTACCGTACCAATATATTCAGTACAGTATTTGGTACCCAGTTTTGTTCAAATTTGCTACCGGTATTTTCAGTACGAGTACGGGTACTGGTACAGTACCATTCCCATCCCTAACAACCGGAGATAAGGGAATTATAGTTATTGAGTGATATTCTCTTTTGATCTTTTTAGAAGAAGAATAGAGTATGTGTAAGACACTTTTGAGTTCTACGCTAATCTACTCTGAGCTACGAATAGTATTGGATCTTTGTTGAGCTGATCTTTGTGTGTTAAAGTGATTGTGAAATCAAGTTTAACGTGAGTTTGATACTTGTAAACAAATACTAATAAAAAATCAATATAATTCAAAAGTAGAGAGATATTATAATTAACGTTTTTTCATTTATTCAAAAGTTTTACAAAAATGATTCTACAATCTTCCCCTCAATCTAATCACTCACTGTAACTTTTCGTACAAAAGAGAATGCGTGAAGTGATAAAATAGATCTCTAATACGTGAGATCTATTTATACTAGGTGCTAAAGCGAGGGAAAATAGAATATGACTTTAGGGAAAATAAACAATGAGGCTTTTTAAGTCACTAGACTAGATTAATAAGATTATCCTTTCTAATTTTAATACTACCTTTAACTACTAATGTTCTAAATGTTCTTAGTACGAGGCAGTTGGCAACTATGAAGAGCTTGCTAGTTATTTCTATAAATTACTAATGTGTCAACTTCGATTGTTTTTTTCCAAAACAAAAAGTACCATGTCCATACCATTGATCTATTATTGTGTTCAAGATTAGTGAATTTAATTCCAAATGAATTTTATGTAAAACTATTTATTAATCAAATGGAAAAATACCACCATTAACACACTGAATTTGGTTTTTGATTTGCCACACTAACACACTCCCAGTTTGGAGTTTCAATTTTTGTGTATAAACGTAGTTTCTTGAAATGCAAAGTTGTTTTTACTCTGTAACCCCTAGAACTCAGAATCAAATTTGAAGCTTTGTGCTTGAGAATGCATTTCGAATTTTCGATAGAGTGATAAGCGATTGAGAAGGAGAAGAGGATGTACTGAGGGTCGCAAGAGCGGAGTTGTTTAGTCTAAGCATCTATAATATCAACCATAACAATAATAAATTACTTCTATACACGTAACTATTGTGAAGTGGCAAAATACATCTTCAATGAATAAATACAAATTATAAATCAAACGCTAGTGAAAACATATACTAGCACAACCGACACCGTGCAAAGAAACAGATGGACATAGAGTAATTTGAACTCTATCAAAGACACCTATTAGCTAGTCATTTTCACCGCAGCCAGAACAACAAAACAAGATTTTAATCACGCCTTTCTTCGGGTTACGGGGACGAGGATCGGGTCTACTGACTAGCTTCATTTCTTTCCCGGGGTTGCCGATGATTTCCTGTTAAAATTGGGGTACGCAAGAATAATATATATAGTAGTGTTAAGCTTTGCTTTTTGAATAAGGAATCATGTATAAACCACCCATAATGTTTAAAACATTCCTTCTTCATTAAACTATTGAAGCAGGTGAGTATTGATTCCCCAACATCATTTTTCTAGGTCGTCGTAGAAAGTTACTATACTGCTTCTTGAATGTGAAGGGAATTTGAAAATATAATCTCATTTTTCGTCTAAGTTGACTTGAATTTTAATATGAGATGAGGGATACAATGCATAGGATGTTTTCATGGATGTTTATGGTTTCACTTTACAACTAAATAATATAACAATTTCCCAATCCTAAATCAGTCAAAATAAAAAAGTTTATACGTTAAATCCATTTTTATTTAGTCGTTAAAAATGATATGTTTCGGTGAAGCTAGCTTTAGAAATTATATATATATATATATATATATATAATTTTGTTTGTATATAATAATATAATTATTTTAAAGTCCAATATTTTTTTATTTTTTTTTTTAAAGTCCAATATTTTTAAAGTCCAATATTTTAAAGTCCAATATCCAACTATAAATCACAAAATTTTGTTATGAATTGATTGACCATGAGATCAAGATCTTTGGAGTTTGTATATAAAAAAACTATCATTTGGCTCTAGTTAAAATTGGTATTATGAATGCTACAAATATGCTTTAGATCATTTGACATTTTATTAATTTGATAGACTTGTATTTTTTATGTAAAAAAAATCAAGTTTGTAGTGGTTCTAAAAGTAAAACTGCAATATTTATTTATTGGAATCAAATCAACTCGACTTGGAAGTTCCAAGTTGGAACTTTGAACTTGAAATTTGAATCGAACTAAATCCAACTTCTAAAATCACCGACCCATATATTCGACAGTGAATACCACATAAGGAACGAACCTATAAAGATATAACTTAAAGTATGTGTCGGTAATCTCCGGTATTCAGCTGTGATTGTTGTGATAAAGCGTATAATATCCACTGTACATAATCACAACTTAATTCATTTTATTCCAAAAGGAATTTGGTTTTGTGGAAAATGTGAGAGGAAGAGAATAAGAATAATAAAAAGGGTGTATATGGGAATATTTATGCGAAAGAAAGTGAAATTAAATAGAAAATGGATCAGCAGAGATGACGTGAAGGAAAGTTTCGTGTAATCGTAATCACGCTGTATTTTATAATGTTTTATTAATTTCTTCGGAAAAAAAGAGTAGGCTGGGAAGGTGCTATATTCATATTTAGCAATATTTAGAAAATATCACAATAGTCAGGGTGGATCTACAAGGGGTAA